>JAHHFK020001558.1:0-72488 GCA_024533555.2 Aedes koreicus
GACGCCTCTAATTTCGCAGTTGGCGCCGTATTGTCCCAAGGAATCATCGGAAACGATAAGCCGATAGCTTTCGCTTCCAGAACCCTAAATAAATCTGAGAAAAAATACTCAGCTATAGAGAAAGAGCTATTAGCTGTTGTATGGGCATGTAAATACTTCCGCCCCTATCTTTATGGAAGAAAATTTGTCCTATACACGGACCATAAACCCCTCACATATGGACTTAATTTGAAAGACTCGAATAACAGATTGGTTCACTGGCGTCTTTCACTGGGGAGAGAGTTCGATTATGAGATCCGCTATCGTCCTGGTAAACAGAACGTAGTGGCAGATAGCCTATCTAGAATACGTAACGAACTCAATGTTAATGAAACCACATCATCTAATGACAGCACATCTGCTCAAGATGCTGACTCAGATGATGAGGTTACATCGTCTGACGAGCAAACCGTTCATTCTGCAGATACAGACGATTCTGAATTTATAAAATGTACAGAACTGCCAGTCAATGCATTTTGTAATCAAATTGTCCTGAAAGTTGGCCCAGACTCTCAAGACAATTACGAAGAAATTTTCCCTAGAGTGTACCGAAGAACGATAACTCGACTCGTTTTCGGTGTACCTATCATCTTTAACATTTTCAAAGATTACATGGATCCTAAAAGGACTAATTGTATTTATTGTTCTGAAAGTTTGATGAATTTGATTCAAACAACCTATAAGAACCATTTCAGCAGAGGTAATTCATTTAAAATATTCCTCTCACAGAAACTCCTTATAGATCTCAGAACCCCAGAGGAACAAAACCTCATAATAGAACAAACGCATGATCGTTCCCATAGAGGCATCTGGGAAAATCATCAACAATTCTCAAGTAGATTCTATTTTCCAAAGTTGAAAATGAAAATCCGAGACTTCATTAAGCTCTGTGAAACATGTCACAAAAACAAATACGATCGACACCCGTACAAAGTCACATTAGGTTCTACTCCAAACCCGGAAAGACCTCTCGACATAGTGCACGTTGAGATATTTATAGCAGAAAACATACTTTCTTTCTTTTGTATTGATAAATTTTCGCGATACAGTACATTAATTCATATTAAAACTAGAAACATTCTTGATTTAAGAAAAGGACTGACAAAGTATTTTAAAATCTTTGGCACTCCTCGTCTTATAGTTTGTGACAATGAACCGGCATTAAGATCAATTGAGGTAACCGTGGACTCCTCCATGATCTTAATATACAAATATTCTTCTTTATACCACTCAAACCATATGAAAAGCAATGGGTTAGTGGAAAGGTTTCACTCCACTATTGGAGAAATATTCAGATGCATCAAACCAACTTACCAGAATTTGAGCATCAAAGAAATTTTCAACGTTGCTTGTACACAGTACAACAACTCGATACATTCAGCAATTAAGTTGAAGCCTAGAGAAGCTTTTTATGGTTTGAAAGACAACCAAGAAAGACCTCTAAATATGGAACAAATTATAGAAACTAGGGATAAAGTTTATGACGAAATCATATTAGCACACGACAAGTCGAAGACACGGAACCCAGAGTATCATAATAAAAACAAAGAACTCCACCAGTTTTTACCCCAGACCAGGTTGCTTTCAACAGAGTTCAAGGCATTAAAAGGAAAACGAAACCAAAATATTCACCAATCACCGTTGCAGAAAATAAAGGCAGAATTCTAATTGATGACAACGGGAGGGAGATACATAAAGACAATTTAAAACGGATCTAATATTTTTCTACTTTCAGAATGAACAATAAACTTAGAGATGAAATCTTATTTAGTTTGTGCTGCATGCAACTTCATAGGATCAAAGTAGTCTCGATGGAGAATGTACAAAAAATCAAGAGAAGCAGCCGCAGCAAGATTCATCTTAAGTGAGAATCTTTTCGAGCTCGCTGCAGCAGCCGCAGTCCGAAGCCACATAAGAAAGGATTCAACGGATGCTTTAGTGGAACTTATGATTGAAGTTCGTGATCATTTAAACAAATGAACACGAAACACCACCAATAATTATTTTTATACATATCCCACACCCCATAACATCCCACTTATACTAACTAACAAACCAGAATAATATTACTAAAAAAAAAAAAAATGTCATTTCAGAAAAAAAAAACAACAGACCGAATTGCAAGGAACCAAAACACGATTACCCCAAATAACTGGATCCCATTCATCCTCACCGCACTAATTATACCCTCACCTACATTATCCTCAATCCAAATCCACGATATCACCAACAACGCAGGAGGGGGGAGGGAAGAGTAATTGCCGGATATGATAGGCTACTGCATGTCATAGACTTTTCACAATTCGAGATATCAATCTTGATAATCGAAAATGCTGTAAACAAATTAAAAAATTCATCAAGTGATTTTTCCAACATTATAAAATTTAAACTTAATGAAATTAAATTTATATTCAACACACTTAACGCAAAACCAAATAGAAGCAAAAGATCCATAAATATCTATGAGTTCAGGAGCTAAAAGGTCAGGGATTAGATATCAACGGCCTAGACGATGCCAGCAGTTACATGTCAACAACCGTACTCCACCGAGGGACATCAACCATCATCTGTGTGAACATCCCAAGGCTCACCCCAACAGTCTACAAAAAAGTAATCATCGAGCCTTTGCCGCTGTCCAACCAAACGGTGAAACTAACACACAAAGAAGTTTTGTTCAATGCAGAGCAAGTCCTAGCCATCACATCAAAATGCCAGGGGGATGACCAAACTACAATCTGCGAAAGAAGACAACTAATGGTAATCAACGAGAATCCATGCGAGACCTCAATTCTACGAGGACAAAAAGGACAATGTTCGTTTTTGGAAAAACCGCCAACATTGGAAATCAGAATGATTGCACCAGGAACACTATTGGTGATAGCCGTTCAACAAGACGTACCCATCAATAGCACCTGCGGCATCAAAACAACAAAACTAACCGGAATTCATCTGGTAACATTCCAAAATTGTTCACTTTACATAAAAAACGAGCTATTTGAAAATTACGAATTTCGGTACAAACAGGCATCAATTCTGCCATTACAACTCACAAGAATAAAGACGTTGCACATAGAAAAGCACGTTAACCTTTCAGCACTGCACGAACTTCATTTGGAAAACAGACGTCAATTGGAAACAGTCAACTTCAACCACAAAATTGGACTCGCATCGATCAGCACAATTATCATCCTTACAATCGCATTAGTAGTCTTTGGATTCATCAAATATTGGCGTACCAGAAGTATAGTGGATTGTTCGGGACGAACAATACTTGAGGAAGGGCTAGTTAAGCATAGCTTGCCTCCAGCGTCAACGGATGTAGAGTCGCCTGCTTCACCGAGACCGACCATCAGCACCCAGACAGCAGAGTCAGCAACACCCAAGCTGGACACCGTCGGGAATGCGGAGACATCAAATATCACCACGCTGGACAACGTGACCGGAGTGACATCGTTGCTAGGTGCAAGACTAGCAGTTTTAGGGAAGAAGGCAGGGCAGTTAGGCCTTTGATATAATGAATAAAGTCAGTTCGAGTTAAACAGTCGTCGCGAGTAGTAGTCTAGTTTTTTTAAAAAGTTATCACAGCCGAATGTGATTGTAATTTATATATTATATCGATTTCGTTTTCTAATAATGTTTGCTTACGTTAAATAGATACAACACACATTACTAACTAATCCTTCAACTGCCCAATTGTTTGATTCATCGTAGGATGAATATAGGAACAATGAGATTAATATGGGGGCAGTTCCCCTATATATCGGCCTTTTTTTGTCGAATACTTTTTATGGGCTATTCATAAACCACGTAGACTTTTCTGTGGGGAAGAGGGGAGGGTGACTAAAGTCTACGCTTCATACAAAATTTCAAAAAAAAATGTATGGATAACAGTCTACGAGGGGGAGGGGGTCTGAGATTTTCAAAAATAAGTCTACGTGGTTTATGAACAGGCCCTTAAATGCGTACTGGGTAAAGAAAAGCAACATTTTTTTTGTATTATATTTTATATTTTTTTAGGTGTGCCCTCTGGGCGAGAGGGGAAAATAGTAGAAAAAGAGATATGGTCTTTACCTCTGTGTGATAGAAAAATTTGTTTATTTGTTTGACAAACCCAAAGGAAAATAAAAACTACATAGCAAAGAATAACAAAAATCAGTCCTGATCACGATCACTCATTTTAATCGATTGATCACAAAACTCATTACAAATTTTCTATGTTCCTAATGTTTGGCTACACTGGTGACAACAAAGGCAGGAGAATCGAACGCAAGGAAAATAAAAAATTATATAATGCCTCCATCAATGCCGCAGTGCACAAATAATGTAATTCATCTTTTCTGGATTAGTATTTGATTAAAAAGTGATGCATTCGACAAAATATATATTTCTGTTGAACATGAAAATTTCAAAATGGCCACTCGCCTTATGCCACTCTACGAGAACTGTATGTAGAAATATAACTGTTCTTTCCAAATCAACTCAAAATTTTACTCACCGGGAATGAAGTAAGAAAATCAAGCCAGCAAATACACGAAAATAACGTGTAAATTGATAATTCTGCGAGGAACTAGAGGACACACCAGCCAAATATCAGTTTTCGTTAGAATTAGTGATGCGTGCAACGACAAAGAGATGACGTGGTGGTGGGTGTAGAGAGGGGGGGGAACTATCTTTTGTAATAATATTTTGTTGTTGGTGGTGGTTGTGTGGTTGGTGGGGGGGCGGCGTTGATTGAAACTAGTATGAATATTTAAACACTTGGTGGTGGAAGTGACAGTGGGACTTGAAAAAACAAGGAGCTTATGGTAAAGGGGTGGGGTGTATTTTGTTCGGGGGGGGAGGGGAGAATACACGGTAAATCTGAAGTATGCATTTATGACTTCAAAGTAGTCACTTTGCTTGAAGACTGGAACTATGCATAATTTGCCTAAAAAGGTTTTATGCAAAAATGCCTAAGGAGGTTATACGTCAGAAAGTGAATAAATTTTAGGCATTTTTTAGCATGTGGAAGAGATTAGAAACTATGCATTTTTAGAATGTGATTGTGCTTAGAAACTAGTCATTTTATGAAATGAAGATGAGATAAGAAACTCAGCGCCAATATTTCAAAAGGGCAGACCTGCTTTTTTTTAATCAACGAAATCACAAAAATCCACAAATGCAAATCAAATACACCGTAAGGTAGGAAAATGTTTCTTCTTGCAGTCGAGATTGTTGATTTGTAGGAGAAAGTTTTCATTTCCGAGAAAGCGATGGTTATAGTAATTGTTTATAGCAGATCCGCCCTTTTGAAATGTTGGCACTGAACTGGTCTTAGAAAATGGCTCTAGATACAGATTTCAGTTTATTTAAAACCTTAAAATATATTTAATTTAAATGATTAATCTAATTAATACAAATGATCAATCTGAAACTGAATCAGCTTCCATTGATTCCGTAAATTTGGCGCACATCAGGCTTACAGATTGCCTCGCACTGTGAGTTTTCGTTTTGAAACAGAAAACTTCGATAAAATCAGATATTTTAATTAATAGTGCAGGAATTGGAACGGAGAACACACTGAAGCATTTAAAAAACGTGTCGATGGCCTGCACCGAGCCTGTTCCACATGGAATGATTTCTCCATCGATGAAGATCATGTACCGATCACCTTGCGATATCAAATGTGGGGCAACCTCTGAGTTGTGTGTTACATTGAACGCAGCGTACTTTGCCAGCTGTTCCGGTAGAGCAGAAGCGGTGTCCTGTGAATCAATAAATAATCTAATAATAATATTCATCAGAAATACACTGTAATGTGACGCAGCCAATTGGAAATATATAGAACTTTTAGTACCTCAATCCAACGAACTAATGGGGATGCTAACTCATCTTCTACACTAAGAGGCATGATAACTGGTTGCTTTTTCAATCCTCTACGGCTAAGCTGAGCCATAATGCGAAGACATCCTCGTAGATGATCTGCAAAAAAATGGCTTTAAACTAGAGACAAATAACACGCCTTAAAAATACTCACCATCCTGAACCGATGCAAATGTGCCCCGCTCAAGCAGAAGAGCACGAGAAAATAATTGTCTTAAGTCAGATTGTCTGCTGTAATTTACATTCAACCGTTCGAAAGCTTTCTGAATCTGAAAAATGAGCAAATAGGAAAAACAGGCATTACCGAATACTGTAAATAATACCCACCATAACTCCGTTATACGATTTCAAATGTGGTAGAACATGCACTATTCCCACCACCGTTTTTTTGCTTTGGAGCAGCAGTTCATGCAATGGATGTGTTTCCGTCATCATTCTAACGATAGTGTTAAAATTTGCCGATGTTGAATCTTTTCTTCCGCACTCTTCAGCTAGTTCTATTATCTCTGATGGCACACTTTTAATTTCTTCAGGTCTTTTATTGCGTGTGAACTTACGTTCACCAGGTGCCAAGTTACTGGTAGCATTTCTGAGGTGCCTATGAATTATTCCAGAATGAGCATATCCTGGGCCTTTTCCAGAGTTCTTCCAAAAAAACAATCCAAAATCGGGAGCATTTTCGGCCGGTTTTGTAGCACTAAGAGACGGAAAGGTGGCAAGAATGTTTGCAGCTAAATCCGTTTTTTCCTGTGTAGTGGGGTATCTGTGAAATAAAAGTTTAAGAGAAATACTTTTCTTCCATATTTTTCTTGCTATTTACACCGAGATTTTTACTGCATTTTTATCAATGGTATAGGACCTATTGAAAACCTACTCTGGAATGATGGGAAATATAGGACTTTATGAAGTGTTCAGCTTGAATTCGGGATTATTTTGATTGGACGAGTCAACAAAATACTTACATTTTTTCGCTAAGTAATCTAGCTACTAAGTCGTTGCAAAGAATTCGGATCATTAGCAGCAATTCGTTGTAGGTAGGAAGTAGATCAACGTTTAACTTCTTGTGCAAGACATTCCGGAATTTGGCGTTCCCACCCAGCAATTCCCGGATCTAAAATGAGTGGATTAAAGCAGGTAATTAATCAGAATTCAAATGTAACATCATTTTGCATACTCGGGTTGGTCCAATAACGATTTCTTTTTTGTTTCCACTTCTACAGACCATGTCTAAACTTTCTCCGAGGCCTGAAAGTTCACCGGATGCTGAAGATTTCATGGAACATTGATTGCTTGAGCTTGCAGTTGGATCTTTAGCTTGCTGGATGAACCGACTTGTATCCTGAATGTTAAAGGATTGCCTGATACTTGCTGAAACCGCTAGGATGATTTTTTGTGGCCCCATCTCCTTGATGCCAATGTTGGCAAGATCTGTATCCGTGATGTACAGCAGTGATTCATCGGTGAATTTTTGTGCTGAGCGAGAGAAATTAAATGTTTTAAAGATCTTATGAAAATTGGAGAATTATTTGTGTTGTTCTACAGTGATTTTTCTCAATGAAAGTAGGCCAACAAGCTACAATATTGTTCGGCTCATGTTATTTAATTATCAGATGGAAATGCAACAATTGTGTTCTGGCTAATCTACATATTTTAAACTTATATATACGAGATCGCTGTCTGAGTTGTATGGTTTCCACAAACTGTAAATTTTCCTACTAGAAACATTACATATCGCAATACGTGCTACCTGATCGGTAAGCCTCATTTCATAACTGTTCCATGATTCGCAAAATCGAACGATTTGGATTACTTGGAATATACAAATGTATTGACCGTTTGATGCGATAATTGCGTTCAGAAGACCGTATCTTGAAACTTCACAGGAACTATATTTAGCTACTAAACCTGGACGGAAAGTCGTACCATTTAAAGTCAATTTTTTAACAACATAGACTTGTTCTGGGAAATCAAACAACAAAAGATGAAACTCGAAAGAACTCTTATCCACAATTACAGACGATTTCTCAATGACTTTGTCAACATCATATTCATAATTTATAATTGAATTAACTTGCTTTAGGTTAATTTTTTTAGTTAAACTATGCGTAATATTCTTGAAATTTCCACAAGTTTTAGTTTGTGATTTTGACACCTTAAAATTGGCTTCGAACTGAAGGCAGCTCATTTTGGCTATAGGTCCATTATCTCTGATAATTTGAGTATAATGCGAAATATGATGGATCTTATTAATAGGATTGGCAGATGGGAAACATTCTTTTAAGTTTGTATAGAAGCATTCAACTACACAATCAAAATGCTCAATCATATCGACGATTAGGGTAGTTGAAAACGAATAATACGTTATTAATAACACATTATGGAGAATATTCGAGAAGGGCTCGTTTGCGGCCAACATATCTGCAAAGATGAATGGAAAGGACCGAAGGAGAAGCCAAGTTTGTGACGCAGACTGACTAATTGCATTTCCCTTTGCTTTCAAGCTTTTCGATGAAAAATTTGCAGATGGCTTGTCTTTAGACTCAACTACGCCATAATTAAAAGTATCGATTCTTCTGTTTAGCTCATCTTCTGGTAATGTTTTAGCCACGTTTACGAAATGGTTTAAAATTCTTTTGATTACAAATGGCACTATTCCCTCCAGAACGTCGTGCATGGGATCAAAAGAATTATTTTCCGCAATATGAAAATAATTAAGAGAATGAAATATCGACTCCCGGATGACTCCACATTGTGCCGGTTTCAATAAGCCTTCACTAATATCTGTAAGGTTTGCCTGAATACTTTCTCGAGTCCTTGGTTGATGTACTGCTCCATATCGGCCAGAAAGTAAGTCAAATCTTGTGATATAACATGCTCTACAAAACATACTTGATTGGGGGGGCATTATTGCGAACACCTCGTGTATAGCAGCGGTGTCTCCAAGAACATGCACCAGTGTGGCCCGCAACGTAAATATTTCTTGGTTTTTCAACGTAGTCGTAATCCCTTCTTCTGATTGTAAAGCCTTCAAATCGTTTAGCAATAGTTCAGCAATTTCACCCATGCCATATTTTTTTACCAGGCTTGAACGAACCATTAGTGCAGTATATACCCTATTAAGAGATGAATTAATTTTGTCGTCCAAATTCTGTATTTTGAACGAAAATATTAAAAGCTTCTGCTTCCCTTTTCGAGATCCCAAAGGATTACACTGTTCTACATCGTCAACATGGACGGACAGTCGAAGGGCGCAAGGAAACTTTTGCAAAAATTCGTGCGTTTTAAACAAGTTACCATCTTTAAACCCAAACTTGTTACTTTTGTTTGACTCCTTTTCATTAGCTACCATTTCCCTGACTGCCGGGTTCTGCATAATTAATGAAAGAGTTTCGGTAATAGGAATATAGTGCATCACATCCTTGATTATGGATGACTTCTTCAAAGCTCGATATGCGTTCTTTTTCCGTTTAGCGTTTGAGTGATAACGAACGGTTTTGACGATTTTACATTTTCCCAAGACAAATTCTTTTGGCTCTGGTACGCCATGACCTGCAATACCGGATAGGTAACTTAGGTTACTAGATGGGTTTTTCACATCTGCATAAAGATCAGGTACAGCTATATTGTTGAATAGATTAACGGTCTTGCTGTCACATATCGGAATATTCTTCGCAACCAGAAAACTGCTTATTTGATTAACCACCAACTGTTGATATGTTTTCAGGAGATCAGCTGAGTAATCCATAAAAGTCTGAACTTTTGTCTCGGTCAGGGCAACATCACAACGAAGAGCTGTGATAAAAGAAGATGCCTTAGTCAGGAGTTCATCTCTGGGGATCGTTTCCCTTGGGCGACCAACTGGATCTGCTTCTTCTCAAACATCCATGGGCTCCGGAAGTGGTGAATCAGCAGCCCGGGACGGTACGGATGTTAATGGATGATGTTTTAAGATGTGGTTCTTCAATGTTTTAAATATTTGATACATGGTTCCGCAGTATGGACAGCGAAATGGCATCACGTTCCTCAAACTTGTGTTTAGTTTGTGATTATGTTTGAAGTGATGTTTGAGCTCCTGCACATAACCGTCAATTTGGGCATCGCAGCCAGTGATAGGGCACCGGATACCTTTATAATCTATATATTTATAAAAAATATAATAATAATTTATTAAAAATCACTTGCCTCGTAGCTTGTCCATGACAGTGGATTCAAGTTTGGCTTGCAATAACTCCATTTTTTTCTTAACTTTGTTTTCATCCAAAGCCAGTCAACTATCACCAACAGATATTTTCACTTTGTTGATTGTGTTGTTTTTATGCATTTTTCCTATCACCCTGGAATAAAAAAAAGACTCAAAATTATTCATTTTTTGGGAATAAAAAGTAAGCATTTTTTGACGTACAGAGGATGTTCATTAAAATGCATAGAATGTAGTCAAAAAATGACTACCTCAGAATTACCGTGTAGGGAAGTCTACGAAGTGCGAACCGAAGAAAACGGCGTTGAATAGATTCGATTCGCTCGGCGCCATTATCATAGCATGGACTCCAGACCGCTGAACAGTACTCCAGTGTCGAATGAACGAGAGAATAATAGAGCGATTTTAGGCAGTGAATGTCGCTGAAGTTCTTCGCAACCTTGAATATAAAACCGAGTGTCCTTGAAGCTTTGTCAACAACATACGATAAATGTTGCGTGTACGTCAGTTTCGAATCCAGCTGAGTAAACCGGTAAAACACTGGCCAGACTGAGCAGTTATAACATGTTATAAGCCTATCTTGACGACGAATTTCTTGTTGAGATTATTTGACAACCGTTTAGATGCTATAACTCTGTAGTCTGAACAAGTCATAAGTCTAAAGGCGTAAAACAAAATTCATTCATAAGATTAAGCTTATGAAATTCTTAAGTTTATTTGCCAGAGTGCATGTTGGGTTTAGAGTTTTTGTTTTTCAAATTGTATGTTCAGATCAAGCATGGGAAAAATCGGTTCACTCTGCACTGATTTCTCATTCATACGCATAAACCGTCAGAAGTGCGCGTTACCACGATTGAGTTTTTCCGATTCTGTTCATTACTATTCTGCTTTCATTCTATTAGTAGAAAATGGAATTGAGTAAAACTGGCAGCTGATCGTACACTGAATGAATTGGACGGTAGCAGTGTGGATGAATTCTCAGTGCCTATTTTTTAAGCTGCGGTATCGTTAACAAATGCATTCAGTTTGATTCAGCTGAACGAGATTGATTGAATTTCGTTAACTTCTTTAAATCATACCTTAAACATAATTTAACATTTCAAATAATGATCTAACATGATGTTAAGTTGTCTAATGAAACAGAAAAACATTAAGTGTCATTTTAAGCCGTATCTCAGCTGTGATCATTCCAGTTGATTGCATTCACTGAGTCAAATTAATCTCCTTCGGTGTATTTAAATCGCTTGCGTTCAGTGGCAATGCATTCATTCGGATAAAACGTCTATATAGATGAAACTTTGTTTTGTATCATTCTGTTTTCCTCGTTTATTCTTTCTACAGTGTTCGTTTTCGAGGATTCGTGTAGAATCAGTTGATAGGAAACATCACACACGTTCACTATCGTCACTATCGTTCAGATATCGTCCTAAAAGTATTTTTATTAGTTATTATTGAGTTATTTGCACGGACCGTGCTCGAAAATTTTTCGTCAAGTTACGTGGCATCGTCAGAAGACACTTGACAGCTGTGACATCCAAAATATTACCGCCTTCACCCCCGCTCGTCTACAAACCGACTCCAGTAGCGCTTGGAAAGATCGAGGACTGTTGAATTTGACACTACTCTGTTTTCTTGTACATGTCTGACGTGGAAATTGCAGTGAAAATAGCCGTGAATTAAGTGCTTTTCTGCGTTTGTTGCTTCCGAATTATGCTGTAAAAAATCAATAAGCTGTAAGAAAGGATTAAGTGACATCGTTTAGCATAGCAAAAGGTAGGTTTTACATCGGATATGGCATTGATTCAGACGAAAAGGTTTTTCTCCGTTCCCATTACTCCCTGTCGCCTAACGATCTATCTACGTCTGCAGAATAGTGGCTGAGGCCCGTAAGGTTCCAAGTCATCGATGTGAACGATGGCACGAACGCGAAAAATAATAAATCGCTTAACCATTGCTTTTGTGTATTTTTGTTTGATTACGTTATTGCAGTTCTAATAGTTACGGAAAATGAATCCACAGATGACGTCGTACGGTCAGCCGCCTCAGGGATGGCAACAACCGGGAATGGGTCAGATGCCACCACCACCCGTCAATGGAGCTCCACAAAGTGTTAGTATATTGATATTCTTGTTTAATGCAAAAGCGTTAACTTTCATGATTGTTGTGTAGTGTTGGCATTTTAATGTTGGAATTTGGGCATTTATTTATGTTCTAAATATATTGCTCTTACTACTTTTAGCTACCAAATCAATTTCAAAACATGTCAATTGGTGCTGCTCCAAAACCCAATATGAATGGACCACCGTTCCCTAATCAACAAATGGTTGGACGTCCTCCGTCTGGTGCAGCACCCATACCGGGAGCATTGCCGCCAGGACCTCAGCTTCAGCCACCATTACAAAATGGTCCTCCACCTGCGGGAGTAAATAGACCTCCGATGCAAAACTTTGGCATTCCAAATGGACATCAACAGCCGTCGTTCAGTCAACCAGGAATGCCTCCTATGCCTCCGATGACATCTGTCCCGTCTGGTGTTATGCCTCCCCAGCTTCCACCTGCTGCAGCAGGTCCTCCAAGACCAGGGCAACCCATGCCTTCCATGGGACAGCATACATCGATGCCAGGAGCACCGACTGCAGCATATTCTGTTCAGCAAAATCAGTCATATCAACAACAACCTCCCCAGTTGCTTCAACAACCGTTACAACAACCATCAGCATCTCAATACCCACCACCAGCTGGACATCCGCAGCAATATTCTGGACAACCCGGATATCCTCCGACAGCAAGTGGAATGCCACCAACTAGTGGTAATCTTGTGGGTGTACCTCCTAATCAGTATCCGCCAGGTCCAGGAATGCCGCCAACAAGTAATACGGGTATGCCTTCTATGCCGAATACAGCTGCCGCCAACATGGCTGGTTATCCCCCTCAGGCAGGACAGATGTCGGGGGTACCGCACATGCCACCCCCGCACCCACGCGGATATAATGTAAGTATTATGCTTGTTTCAATTTGATACATTCATTATGCCATAGACCCCGTCCGTCCTAGAAGGGTTTCAAATGTTTTGAGAGGTAAATATTCATCTTCCTATAAAAAAAATCTAGAACAAAAGTTGTTGCTTACAAACTAAAGAGAAAAATTCATCAAAAAAAGCTTTTGTTTAAAATCAATAGTTTGTCACTTGTTTTTCAATAGTAACTTGCTTGAATTCTCAAGTAGACATACTGGTTTTCTTCATTACTAACAGGAGAGCCTTAAATAATTATTGACTAATGAATGGCAGATAGCTAAACACGAAGCGGGTTAAAAAGTGATAAATCACCTACTCTACCATGCAAAAGAGAGGGTTAAATGAATGATTGTTTTACCTTTATTTTTAATCATCTTAAAATACTTATTCTACCCGTTTGGACTGACAGTATTTATTGTCGGAGAAGAGCCCCTCGAATTCAAGTTGAAAAAAGAAGAAAACACCGAGTGGTGATAAATCTGACAGCTCCCATGTTAAAATATAGGACGAAAATTTTAAAATGCTTCGTAACATTCAAATAAAATTTTAATTAAAAGCGGTTTGTTGTATGATGGTTAAAACATTCAAAAATGAACTTTTTTGATAGTTCAGAGAGCTTATTTACAAGGTGTTAGAATTCGAACCGCTCAAACGCAAAGTTTTCATTGGCTTTTTCCACCGACTTTCGTAGCTAGGAAGACGAAAAGGGTCGCTCCAAGGAAGTCTACGAAGTGCGAACCGAAGAAAACGGCGTTGAATAGATTCGATTCGCTCGGCGCCATTATCATAGCATGGACTCCAGACCACTGAACAGTACTCCGAACGAGAGAATAATAGAGCGATTTTAGGCAGTGAATGTCGCTGAAGTTCTTCGCAACCGAGTTCTATAAAACCGAGTGTCTTTGAAGCTTTGTCAACAACATACGATAAATGTTGCGTGTACGTCAGTTTCGAATTCAGCTGAACACCTAGGCCTTTAACGCACTGCGTTCGTTCGATGGTCGTACCGAGAAGATGGTAGTTGAACAGAATTGGTTGTTTCTAACGTGAGAAGGTTATCACTGAGCACTTGGCCGGGTTGACCACCAACCGATTTAGAGTTCGGATTCTGTACACACTTAGAAAATTTTACAGTATTCGGTATTTTTTGCCGAACTTTCAACAGTTGAACGTTCGGTAATCCGATTTACCGGATTTCGGTGAAATTTTACAGTATGCCGGTAAAAAATTACCGGAACTTGTCAAATTTTACCGAAATCCGTTAAATTGGATTACCGAACGTTCAGCTGTTGAAAGATCGGTAAAAATTCACCGAATACTGTAAGTTTGTCTAAGTGTGTACGATTAGATTCTGGAAATGATGTAAAAATAGCACTGGTGTCTGTTTTCCGGTTATTTTACTTCAATCGTAATAAATTTAGAGCACAAAATCTCAAACCAGATTTTACCGATAATATTCTAAGTCCCTGTAAACAAGCTCCCTGAATGATGATTATGTAATACTACCATCTATTGTAGCAAGGTAACTTTCCATAGTAGTGGAATAATCTGGAAAACGATTTGATCAGGATTCTATTGTTGTTTGTGATCATCAAGCTCCTGTATGAAGGGTCAAAAAGGGGCGGACCCGTAAGCAGAGGCACTTACGCGAAACCCGCGAATATAGTAAAGAGAATTTCCTCCCAAAAGCAAGTTCACACAGACAGCACTAGAATCGAGCCTTCGATTGACAGAATAAACCCCGTGTAAACAAGCACTGTCAAAACTGCATTGATGAAGCCTACGCGCAATGATTTATAGAGTCGCGCAAAGAGTGAAGCCAACTCTATCTATTGTGGCTACCTATCAAGCAGCCCATCTGAAATATACAAGCACGCAAAATGGGAATTAATCAAAACTCGTGTTGCATGTTCCTCTTTACGTGACTCTCTCTCTCTCTCTATCTCTTTTGTACTTATTTTACTCTATTGTGCTTTTTTTTATTGACTTACTTTCGTCAAAATTGAAATCACTCAAATATGAGTAAATGTAACTGGGATTGACAAGTCGGCATATCTAAGACATCGACTTAAATCAGATGAATGTTTGGGATATGTCGACTTGTCATTCGCAGTTACATTTTCAAGAGGACAGCACGATAGTTTTCGCAGTCCAGTTTGCCGCCTTTCTTGTAGATGGGCAGATAACCCCAGCCTTCCACTCCTCCTTCGGTATCCCAAACCCTAACTATCCCTAGCCGATGTAGGCAATTGGCCAACTTATCCGGCCCCATCATGATAAGTATTGCTCCGATACCATCACTTCCAGCCGATTTGTTGCCCTTTAGCAACATCTCCCTCACTTGCTGCATCGCCGACGGCACTTCCTTCGCTGTATTGGTCCTCTTCCTGTACTACATTCAGATGTTCACCGTAGTACTGCCTGCACCTTTCGGTCACCTCACAATTGTCCGTAAGAGTACTCCCATTCTTATACCGACACTTTTCAGCTCGCGGCACGAAGCCTCTGTTTAATGTGATCGGTGAAGCTGTTCTAGCTCTTCACACTCCTACTCCTGGCGACGCTTTTTCTCCTGGAAGAGTTGGGTTTGCTGCCTCCGCTTCTGTCTGTACCGTTTCACACTCTGACGAGTAGCTTGACACAGAATGAGTGCCCGCGCTGCGGTTTTCTCCTCTATCACTTGCTGACATTCCTCTTCGGACCACTCGTTCAGATGTTCCACGTAAACTAAGGCGTTCTCCGCTATACTGCTGCTCTGAGAAAAATTCTATAGTTGTACCGACAATTAAATCATGGTCAAGATGACTATTGCATATACTGTCGTGAAACGCATATCAGTCCCACCTTTGCTTGATTTCCTATTCATATGGGACTGATATGCGTTTCACGGCAGTATAATGGTTACAATAACCATGAAAATGGACGAATTCACCACGTTCATGGTAACAAGGACTATTCCGACATTATGGTAAATGTTGATTCAACTATTATTAATTGTCGTTTTGACATTGATCATAGTCGGTTCAAAAACACTATACTGCAATAGTCATCCTAATCTCCATTAATAGTAAAATTGACTATCAAATTTGTCTCTGTGTGATAGCTGTTTTCATTGTGTTCTTGAAGAGGGGCTTCGTCGCGTAGCCTGCGACGACTGCGGACGGCGGTACCGAAAGTTGTTCACATCGGAAAGTTTTGGGAGCATCTTAACCGTCAATAGATAGTGGTCCGATTCGATAGGTTCTGACGTCGGTGATGTCTGAGAAGTGCCGTCCATCTATCAAAACCTGGTCGATTTGTGATTTCGTTTGGTTTGGTGGCCTCCAGGTGTACCGATGTGAGAGGTTGTGCTGGATGTAGGGCCATGTTTTTGGAGGCGGCGAACTGCCCATTGTTCCGGTTCGAATCTCTTCCTTGAGTATTATTCGTTGCTGTAGTTTTTTTATCGGTGTCGGCTCT
This sequence comes from Aedes koreicus, assembly GCA_024533555.2. Classification (NCBI taxonomy): domain Eukaryota; kingdom Metazoa; phylum Arthropoda; class Insecta; order Diptera; family Culicidae; genus Aedes; species Aedes koreicus. The sequence goes on from JAHHFK020001558.1 coordinate 16,575, forward strand.
CATGATCCACAACCAACCCCACTATCTCGCAGAAGGACCATTTAACAGTCCCGAGCACCAGGACGTTGGCTGTTGTATTTAGAGTCATAGGTGCACTAACAAGACGGTAGCTCAGCCGCTCCTAACATGGAGAACAGGCGCTACTTTGAGCCTTCCCTGACTTGGAAACAGACGCTCGATTGTAGATCATTTAGCGTTACCCCTAACTGCACCACGGGGAGGCGAACTATCTTACAGCCCCATTTTGCCACACTACTATTGTCAATATATTTTGCACGATAAAAAAAATACCCCTACCATTTTTGTGTAGTTCAACATAAGGAGCTGTTATGTTTTATTGTTGACATAATGGTTAAAAAATTACGTAATATATGCAAAACTAGACAATTCGAACGATTTAACAGTGCCATTTTTTCTGTTTTGCTCGAACGTCGTTCTACCAATTGTGTTTCGCAAATGAGACGACAGTAAAACACGTACTCTGAGAAAAATTCTATCGTTATACTGACAATTAAATCATGGATGACTATCCCATATAATGGTTACAATAACCATGAAAAAGGACGAATTCACCACGTTCATTGAATGCCATGAATATGAGCATGGTAACAATGACTATTCCGACATTATGGCAAATGTTGGATCAACTATGGTCGTTTTGACTATGATGATAGTCGGTTCAAAATCACTATACTGCAATAGTCATCCTAACCCCCGATTCGCAAAATAGGATTTGTTTTTTTTTTATGCAAATATTACTCCCAATATCTATTATGCCAAACGGCCAATAACATAAAAAAAAATCAGTGGGGTTGTGTTTAACACACGACCGGTTGACGTAGACTACGTTAACCCGTTTGATTAGTTTCGTAGTGTACTGTTCTAATGGGACGTTGGGTTAGCATAAATAAGTGAGAAAGTATGTTAGAACATGCTATGATTCGCTTCTTAGAAATTATTTGGCAGCCGTGGAAAGGGAAGTTTGGTTTGAATGTTAGTATGATGAAAGGGCAACAATTGTGCTGGCTGTAGTGATTGTGTTGATATGATCGACCAGCTGGAGACCATTATCCATATCGCGTAATCTCGAAAATCTATCGATAAATGATAAGCTGTAAGAGTTCACACTGTTTCTGTTATTTTTAAATGTTGATTTGACCTCTACCCTTGCCGTAAGGCCAAGTCTGATCAAAATAGGGTTGATGTTTGTCCTCAAAGATCGTTAGACCAGCATTAGATAGTAAGTATGTTAGCAAAAATCTATTGTACATTCTTTAGAAAGCATTTGAAAAGTATTTGCACTTTGTCAAGTTGGTTGACCACTTGATTTTATTTCCCACCTCGAGTTTAAGGCCCTTCTCTAGCTTCCCGACCAGTAGTAAGCAACGCATTACCTTTGGTTGCTTCCAGTTTCGCCCGATAACCTCGAGTTCGCTTGGCATCGGTACATGGTCAATTCGGAGGATTTTTCGAATGTTCTATCTTAACGCGCTTCCGAAATTTGCGCAAACAGTTGGCATCAAAACGAATAGGCATTGCAATTATTCACCCTTTTACAGTTTCTCAAAACTTATTTCTTCCTAGAAGTAAAACGCTATGCAACGCGAATCGTTAACACAACAGAATAAACTGCAGTCTCAAAAATAAATCGAATTCTTAGCGTCCGGTGTTTAAATTTTTCGTGGCGGTAGCCATTTGTAAATTTTACAAAATGCTCAAGGTATGCAACAAAGAGAAAACTAATGTTGTTTTAGCCACCGCTGTCAGCCAATCGGTAAGAACCAAACATTCAAATCAAACAAACGCTCTCAAAATTAAATTGGTCGTCCAGAAAAGGATGGATTTGAAATGGTCCGCATTTGAATTAAAACCCTCTCTGCGCCTTACGAAAAGATGTCTACCAAATATCACACACACATAAGCACCTTATTTCGCTCCTCGTGGTTGCACCCACCGGCTGGCTACAAAGACATTATTTGCTCAAGCAATCGACTGCCTAGCACACCACAGCATAATGTATGGCTGCCTAGCAACGGTTGCCTAGCCAACGGCTTGGTAACAACAGACTGCAGTGCAATCAGCTACCTGACCAATTGGTTGGTCGCCAGTGCACTTTCTATGGTTCTTGCCACAGCCAGCTGCCAAATCCAAATTGGCGTCTTGCCGCTCCGCTGAATGAAGCTAGTGCACCCTCCAGGGTACATGCTATCGCCCGGCGCCAGCTGCCAATCCATACTGGCTCGATGCTCCGCACAGCTTCAGTACTGCAGCACGAATGAGAAAATTTGCGAAGGTGTACCCGTTTTATATCGTTCACTGCTGCATATGAGACCTCCCTTGCTTACATTTGAAATCTGTGATAGTAAAATTGAGTGCATTGAGTAAATTTACTCTGAAAAATCGGCATTATGAGACATCATTTCATATTTTGGTTATTTTCAATAGCTTGAAATTGTTAACGGATAATGTTTGATAGTTGAATCGATACGCGGGAAAATCTCCAATCGATTGATGTAAACATCTTGAAAATCTATTGAGCATTTATTAAGTCATTAGCGTTTAATTTGTAACGATATTTCGTGACGGTCGCTGATGTTTAGATTTTCAATTGACACCCTACCCTTCCCGTAAGACGTAGTCTACGTCAAAACACGTTTACCAAACGACTGAACCGAACTAAACCACAATGCGACCAGATTTCTTCTTCTTCTTCAAACATGTGTTGAAACGCATTCAATTTCATTAAATTATGTTTAATCTCATTGCTTAAATTTTCTCAGCAACCGCCAGCAGCACCTCAAGGATACAACCAGATGCCTGGCCAACAGTATCAACAGAATCCTGCAGGTGCCCCCCAGTACCCGCAAGGAGGAATGGTCCCTCCGCCACAACAGAAACGTCTCGATCCAGACAGCATGCCCAATCCTATTCAGGTTATGAGCGAAAACCAACGATCTAATGGTGGTGTATTTGCGACCAACCAAGCCGGTCTGGTACCGCCACTAGTAACCACCAAGTATACTACGCAAGATCAGGGCAACTCCGGCCCACGCTTCATTCGTTCATCGATGTACAGCGTCCCGGCCAACACGGACATGATGAAACAAAGTGCTGTCCCGTTTTCCCTAATAGTATCACCCTTTGCGCGACCCGCTGACAAGGAGCTTGCTCCACCGATCGTTAATTTCGGTGAAATGGGTCCTATACGATGCATTCGTTGCAAGGCTTACATGTGTCCATTCATGCAGTTCATCGACGGCGGACGTCGTTTCCAGTGTCTGTTATGTAAGGCAACCACTGACGTTCCAGCAGAGTATTTTCAACATCTGGACCACACCGGACAACGCATGGACAAATACGAGCGCCCGGAATTGGTTCTAGGAACGTATGAATTTGTTGCTACTAAGGACTACTGTAGAAACAATACTCCCCCTAAGCCACCTGCAATGGTTTTTGTAATAGATGTTTCTTATAATAACGTTAAATCCGGATTGGTACATCTACTCTGCTCTGAAATGAAAACTATAATTCGCAACTTGCCCGTCGATGAGGGTCAGCAAAAGACTGCTATGAAGGTCGGTTTCATCACTTACAACAATTCAGTGCACTTCTACAACGTTAAGGAGAGTTTGGCTCAACCACAAATGATGGTCGTCGGAGATGTCCAGGTTGGTATAATTTATTTAACGTTTCGACTGTCGATTGATTTATAATGCTGATGTTTGTTCAATGCAGGAAATGTTCATGCCACTCCTGGACGGTTTTCTGGTCGATCCTGAGGAATCAAGTGCTGTCATTGATTCCCTAATGGAACAGATTCCCAAGATGTTCGGAGAGACACGTGAAACTGAGACCATTCTTCTGCCAGCACTGCAAGCTGGTCTCGAAGCCCTGAAGGCTTCCGAATGCGCTGGTAAATTATACGTGTTCCATTCTTCGCTTCCGACATCCGACGCTCCTGGTAAGCTGAAGCCACGTGACGATCGCAAGCTGCTTGGAACGGATAAGGAGAAGACTGTTTTGAGTAAGTTTTATTTGTCTATTCATGTGTCTGAAGCTCATTTTTTTAACTTATTCTACAGCTCCACAGTCAACCGTTTACAACATGCTTGGCCAGGAATGCGTTGGTGCCGGCGTTTCGGTGGACCTATTTGTTTTCAACAACTCATATATTGACCTGGCGACAATCGGTCAGGTTGCTCGTTTGACGGGTGGAGAGGTCTATAAGTACACTTACTTCCAGGTATTTGTTATATGATCATACCCTTCGTGGATTGGTTATTCAACTAGAGTATTGTTTTACAGGCTGATATAGACGGATACCGTTTGGTGAACGACTTGATTAAAAATATTTCGAGGCCGATTGCATTTGACACCGTCATGCGTGTTCGTACATCCACTGGTATAAGGCCAACCGACTTTTTCGGACACTTCTTCATGTCCAACACCACGGATATGGAAATTGCCAGTATTGGTTTGTGACTTTCTATTAACTGTTGTAGGTATTCATCCTAACCAATGATTTCTCATTAACAGACTGCGACAAGGCAGTGGCAATTGAGATCAAACACGATGATAAGCTTACGGATGAAAATGTATTCATCCAGGTAGCGCTGCTTTACACATCTTGTTCTGGGCAACGTCGTTTACGTATTCTGAACCTTAGCCTCAAAACGTGCACCCAATTGGCGGATTTGTTCCGCAGCTGCGATCTGGATACAACGATTCTTTTCTTCGCCAAGCAAGGCTTATTCAAACTACTTGAAAACAATCCTAAATTGATCAAAGACTCCTTGATCAACAGAGCAGCGCAGATATTGGCATGCTATCGCAAGAATTGCGCTTCGCCTACATCTGCTGGGCAGTTGATCCTACCGGAATGCATGAAATTACTGCCATTGTACGTCTCGTGTCTGTTGAAAAACGACGCCTTTTCAGGGGGTTCAGATCTGACCATAGATGACCGGTCTTATGCGATTTACTTTGTAATGAGCATGGATTTGCCAACTTCAGTACTATTCTTCTATCCGCGATTAATACCTATTCACGATGTTCAGGTTGAAGACACTGACGTCCCAGCCGCAATACGTTGTACGGCAGATAAAATGATGGAGGACGGTGCTTACATTTTGGGTACGTTAAACCGACAAACCATACTTTATATCAGAGTTTTCAAACATGCACATGTATTCTTCTAGAGAACGGCGTTCATATGTTCTTGTGGTTGGGCTTGGGTCTTACATCGGAGTTCACACAATCAGTCTTTGGAGCGCAGTGTACACAGCAGATTGATACAGACCGCACGGGTTTACCAGTATTCGACAATCCACTTTCCAAACGTGTGCGAGGAATTGTTGACAGCATACAGAACGAACAGCATCGATGCATGAGGGTATGTCTATCAGTGTACCTAATCTACCCGATTAGAACGAAGCATATTCATTGCCGCGTGTCATCTTATTTCTAGCTCACCTTGGTTAGGCAGCGTGATAAACTGGAAAACGTACTACGTCATTTCCTCGTTGAGGACCGCGGTATTAGTGACGGTTCCGCCAGCTACGTGGATTTCCTCTGTCACATGCACAAAGAAATTCGAACACTATTGAGCTAGCTGGATTGCAACGGAAACAGTTTCAGTAGTCGCTTTAGATTCACCTACAACACAACCACCACCAACAACAATAACCACACTATAACGCCATCGGTCAACAAAACTATTACCAATTGTGCGCAACATCAACGCCAAGTGCCGCAGGGTTGTGAGATTAATGGAAACCTTCAACCTACGCCCTGTGGTCAATATACGCGACGTCCGCCGAGTGACGATGGTGACGATGATGAAAACGATACAATTGAAGAAGAAGATGAAGATGAAGTAGGAGAGGACTTCAACTCGGCTCCTCTGCGACAACATCATCATCAACAATGCTACCAACAACAGTACACATCGGCTTCATCTGGCAGAAGCATCTCTCAAAATCGTACCAGAGCATTGCGATATCGTAAAGCGTTCATGGGAAAGTGGTAATCGTTTTAGATGGTTTTGTTATACATTTATTATTTTTTAAATATTATGAATTGGTTTCCACTCTAGACCTACCTACATATTGAATGATGACATGTGCGTAAAAGGAGGAAAGCAACATAAGAAACATGTAGAATGGAAAAGCCGAGTTTGTACTGCTGTGAATTGCTAATTTTTATAACATTTGCATAGGAAACCCGGCAAGCAAGTTACAAATATGTGATTCACGGTAGTGCATTGCATACATGTTTACATATAACGTGAGGTGAATCAATAAACTTAACATTTACATACATACCTACCTACTTATTAAATAATACAGGTAATGTTTATGATCAAGAAGATGTACTATTACTACAAAAATTGCAAACAACTGTTAAATGTGAACAGAGAAATTTTGAATTTCACCTGTATTAGTGTAATGGGTTTAGGAATTTATTGATTGTCATAAAAAGAACGCGAAACAAGAGAAGAAAAATACTTTATTAATATATTTGAGAAAAATGAGTAAACAATATACCCTCAATCGGATTACACAAACAAAATAGCAAAAAATATACGAAATTATTATTATTGCAAAAATGTAGTTGTGTGTACGTATCCAGTTGAAAGAAAGCATTGTTTTCTACACGCAGAGAAATAAATATTTATTTCAAAAATAAATCACTTTGAATTCAAAGAAAAATATTTTTGACTCAGGGCCTAATTTAAATTTTCTTTGAATCAAATATTAAAGATATTAGTTTCAAAGCAAACATTTTATTGTTTTTACAATCTAGCTTCCATACGACTGGATGTAGATTCAAAAATATTTTTATTTGTATCTAGCATATCGTTATTTGAATCAAATATATTTTTTTTTACTTCAATTACGTTCTTCTTTTCAAATCAAAACAATAACGCTTTGACTCAAAATAAAATTGGATTTGTTTTAAAACTAATTCTGATTGACTTTAATGATTTAATTTTAGGTTTGCTTTGAATTTCTTTATTTAATCTGTTTAAAGTAAAGATTATGGTTTAATTGTTGTTCTTAAACAATATTTATTATGTTCATAAAGTTGCTGCACCTAAATAATATTTATTGCGTTCGTCATGCATTTTTCCTTCCCGCCAAAAATGGCTGCTGTATCAGCTCTTTCACCTTCTTTCGTTCGATGAATCTAAAAATTCAGACGGTGTACCGGATCGCTGAAATAAGCCAAAAAATTCGAATTTTGAACACAAGTAATATAAATTTACATACCTTGAAATGTACCGATAACTGCACCACACAGATGAAGGACACACAGCTCGATAACAATGTTATCTCCTCCGACGAGTCCATTTTGCATTTTCCGTGTTATAAAATGGTGCGAAGGAGATACACACATGCACAAAGCACCATACCATTTTCAAAAGATTTTGTTTTCAAATCAAATGGAAATGTTGTTGATTCAAATATCTATATTTTTAAATCAACGCTGAGTGGTATTAAAAACAAATAAATATTTTTTTGATTCAACCAAAATCATTTATTTGAATCAAAGCCCTCGTATATTTGATTTTAAAATGCTGTATTTCTCTGCGTGTATACTTAGATTTTAGCCTCATGAAGATTTGTTGATGATGATGTGAACTACCATCTAATGTAGCAAGGCAACTCCTATAGCACTGGACTGTTTTAATTAAACGGTTTGGTCAGGGTTGGTTGGGGTAAATTTTTCTTTGGGTTGAGGTGTAAAAATAAAAGGGGGGGGGGTTGGGGGGGGGGGGGGGGGGGGGGATTTTTAAAAAAAAGATAAAAGAGAAAAAAAAAAAAATATTTTTTTTTTTTTAAAAAATTTATATTTCCCCTTCCAAGTCCAGCTTACTCAGCACATCTCTGATATCTTCCTTCTCTGGTTCCCTCGGGATGCGCAAAGATCCGATCTGGCAATTTCGTAATCGAGGCAATGCCAGACAACGATTTTTTCGATACCTGTGGGAGAATGGAATGTAACTATCTGCCGAAATCCCCTGCATTCAATTTTTGTTGCCAGCTGATCAAGGACTGTTGACGAAAAATAGCAAACAATTCGTCGAAGGCGATTTGTGGATCATAAATATCGCCTGCCATAGCGCCCACCTTGGCAAGTGAGTCCGCTTTCTCATTACCCGGAATGGAGCAATGAGAAGGGACCCAAACCAAGGTGATGGTGTAGGAATTGTTTGATAGAGCACTCAAAAGAGATCGTATTTCATTAACGAAATACGGTGTAAGCTTTGCCGGCCTCATTGAACGAATAGCCTGAAGTGAGCTGAGACTATCCGTAAAAATGAAAAATTGATCAGAGGGAAGAGAGGCAATTCGCTCTAATGCATAGTGTATAGCCGCCAATTCTGTAATCACGATTAGGAACATTCAAGGAAGGGCTCACCTCCAGAGTCATGTATCAATCGTACAGTATCATAAACGTAGATTGAGGATTTCGTTCGATTAGCTTTTCAAAATTTTCAATTACCAATGGATTTAGCACCTCACAGCGGATGAGGAACCGGAACGATAGCGCCACAAAACGATATGATAAAGGAAAAACTCCTGCTAATACCTCCAAACTCATAGTATGAGTTGAGTTCATGCAGCCTAACGCGATACGAAGACAACGGTACTGGATTCGCTGCAGCTTCAGAATATGAGTTTTCGCGGCGGATTGAAAACAGAAGCTACCGTACTCGAGAACCGACAGAATCGTTGTACATACGATACAGCTTTATCAGATCTTCCGGGTGGGCTCCCCACCATGTTCCGGTGATAGTATGCATGGAGTTTATTCGCTGCTGGCATTTCTGATGCAGATACTTAATGTGCGTTTCCCAGGTGTATTTAGAATGTAACCAGACCCCTAGATAATTTATAAGACAAACTTTGAGTTATTATTTTACCCGTGAGCTGACGCGGTATCTGTGCTGGATCACGCTTCCGAGAAAAAACAACTAGCTCAGTTTTCTCCGGGGAGAATTCGATACCCAGCTTTACAGCGCTGGTAGACAAATTGTCTAGGGTATCCTGCAACAGTCCCTGCAGGTTGTTCGCCCCTGGTCCTACAAATGAAACTACGGTGTCATCCGCAAGCTGTCTTAGCGTGCAATTTTCCATGAGGCAGCTATCGATGTCTCTGACATAAAAATTATAAAAAAGGGGTCTTAAACAAGAGCCCTGGCGGAGACCCTTGTAGCTAATTCGTGAAGTTGTCGAAGACCCATGAGAAAAGCTCATATGTTTCTCAGACAACAAATTGTACAAATAGGGGGCTTAAACAAGAGCCCTGGGGGAGACCCTTGTAGCTAATTCGTGAAGTTGTCGAAGACCCATGAGAAAAGCTCATATGTTTCTCAGACAACAAATTGTACAAATGTTGTTTAATAATGGTGAAAGGCCACACTCGTGGAGTTTGTCTGAAAGGACGTCTACACAAACTGAACCAAAAGCCCCCTTAATGTCCATGAAAACTGAACCCATTTGCTCATTTTGAGCATAGGCCAGCTGTATTTCGGTTGAAAAAACGATACGATACGATTTTCTTACCTTGATTTTGAAATCATCTTACCTTGAAGCTTGTGTTAGAAAATGTGGCTGGAAAAATTGGTTAGGGTTATATACCGTCCCCACTTACTGCTTCAACCTCCCTTTGCTGTAGGGTCGTCTCGATGTTTCTGCTTTTGAAGAGCTGACTTCAGTAGCGCATATCGAGACTCACAATGTGTCATATGCACCGCCCGCGGCCATGGGATATGGAAGAGAATTGGAGAAAGGAGAGAAGCATTGAAAATTGGTAACATGACATACGCATGTGAGCTTTTCATGGTGATATTCTCACAACGGCCGTTCAGAATGGTTCGACGGATGCATATGAGAGATCATTCCCGATGATTTTCCACTAGTTTACTCCATTCCATAACGTTTAGTCATAGAAGACAAGAAACGTTTTACTACGTGCTACATGAGAATACCAGGGCAATGATCCCCCATCGTATCTTCAAGTGATCGTTACAAGCTGTCCATTTGGTTCAGCCACTTTTGAACGTTGATGTGGCAGCCTATTCACACATGAAATCTGCCGCGACTAACTCGGCAGAATGCGCCCACACCCCTTTCTGAACCGAAGGGCAGGGAGCCTCATGAAGATTTTTGATGTACACAAAGTCCTTGATTGAATTCCTGACCTCCAAAAACAAGTTTGATCCCATTGATCAAAAGTGAACTATTCTTTCTTCAAATAAACACAACCCGTATATTGTGAATGCACTGGACGGTTTTATTAAGTTGAAAGTACATAGGATCCTTCCATAGAGAAAATATATATGGGTAAGAGGGGGCAATATCACAAAAGTTCAACTCAGTGGACGCAGTGGTTCTACGCCCCAACAAAAAAAAGAGGGGGCAAGATGGGTCGCTTAAGGAAGTTAATCTTATGGACCAAGGTGTAATTCAAGATCATCACTTTGCTGTTTCTCCTATAATGCATATATACACTGATAGGCAAAATAAAGTGCCCTATGTAGACCTGTCACTGTTTTTTTTTTTCAACACAAATTGATTTCTTTTTTCTTTAAGTAAAACTCCTTTTTTTCAGTATTCCATAACTTAAAAAGAATATAAAAAATAAGGTAATAAAAAAATACAGTGTGTTTACTTTAATTTGAACCAAGTGAATGAGACAAATTGAAAAAAACGAAGAGGTGGGCACTTTATTTTGCCTATCAGTGTATGGGTTAATTTATATTTAAGACCCATAGGCTTTGCTGTTTCTACAATAATGCACATAAGTAAACGTTTTTTAAAATCTTCATTTTCAACTCTTCAAAAATGACGGGGCAAGATGGGTCTATCGCAGAGGTAGAATAAGTTAGTCTCAGAAAGATTTTTTTTCATAATCAATATTGAATACTTTGATTGACTGTGACAAAGATGTAGCTACAGAAACAAATTCGTGCCCAGCAAACTGCACTACAACTACAACTTTTTTTTTTCAACCACAATGTTTTGTTACACCGTTTCGAGATTGCGACGACAAAATGCTCCGACAATTACTGAAGTTACCATGTAAAGCTTCAACTGTAATAAAAACCATATATTCATCTTTAATCCTTCCTCTGGTCGCCGCCAATGGGTAGTACCAACAATCAATTTGAAACTAGCGATTAGAAATTGATTCACTGTTGTAGAACCCCTAGGTCCGAAGTACAACTTGCAGTCTGCACCTGCACCACTCTTGCACTTTTCGGTACCTTTCGGTACTAGTATCTTTGTTTTTGTTTAGATTCGCTATGTTATTTTGACCGAATATTTAAGGGTGTGTTGGTGTGAGTTGTGTTATTAGGGGCGAATCATTAAGCTTGGGACCGGTGTGCTAGTACTTCTTGAGCCAATAATAACAGCGGCTGGATAGTCCTAAAGAAAACGAATATATTTTTTGGCTTCAATACGAAAAAAAAACTTCGTCAGAAGTGTGCAGAAGTGCATGATAATTATGATAGTAGGCTGCGCGGCCGAATAATTTCAACTCTTCAGCATAAGCAGTGATTAGTACTTGATCGGTTATTACGTAGGGTAAGGGGCCATCTTCTCACGTGACCACGAGCATGGTCGCATTTACGGCTCGAGAACTCCGTCAGATAGGTATTAGACCTTTCTCGTCAGACCTAACATCCATTTTTTTTATATTTTTCCTTTAAAGGCAATGAACTTCGTATAACGTTAGCGTAAATAACTTTTTTTCTTCTATGCACTCCTCATTTTGTTAGAAATTTGTGAAAGCTCCAATTTGTTCCACATTTTATGGTGAATATAACCATGTGGAACAAATTCGAGGCGTTCTGGCAACTCTGTAAAATGGTAAAACTATATTCACCATGAAATTCATTTTTTTTTCTGGCAACACTGAAGTACTTTGTGTATAAAGGCCTCACCAAACTACAGCGTTTTTTTTTGCCGCTGCCGCAGCGAAATCGCGGCGAAAACATCACTGCGATGATATTACATGGCGGCTTATGGGAGCGCACAAACCGACGCGATTAAAAAACGCACAAACCGACGCGAGCCTTAAACGCAACGAAACGTCAAAAAAAAGAATCGACAATTCAATCAAAAATCGAACGGAGAGTCGACGTATATTCGAATATAAGTTTTCGGTTAGTGGACAGTAGTGATCATTCCCCCAGAAAAAAATATGTTCAATTCGTTCTCTATTCTGCAATCATCGAAACTTCATCGCTTACCATCATTCCAACAAAAAAATCCGCGAGTGCAAAAAATTTCTCTGACAACATATTGAGGACATAATCATACACTGAACCAAGGAATAACATTAAAATTATTAAAAAACATCACATAGGTTCACACAGATCATTTCACCATTCATATTATGTGTATCCATTAAAAGGCATGTGAAAAACACATAAAGAGTATTATGACACTCCAATATTATTCATCTGACAAAACGTTACATTGTATGTGAACGAAGGTGATGTGTGCTGTCAGATGAATTTTGTGAGATTTGCACATATGAAAAAGGCAGTGGTTTTTCTGGCATAGTATTTTCAAGCTAGCGAATCTGAGTAATCAATTGCTGGCGGATTTAGTCTTCTTGGAGGAATTACTGGAAGTTTTGCAGCGTTTGCTTCTTTAAACCATGTAAGATGATGAGAAATCCTAATCTCTTTATTATTTCCGAATGTGGAATTCAGTTATACGAACTGATAAAGTATTCGGCCGACGATTTCGCATCCAGTTTGGGATGGAGCAACAACGATGCCTGAAGGAAACGGAATGTATGTTTTCTGGTGCATAATAGTTAAATGTAAATCATTCATCTTCAATTTAGTTCTTGATTTATATTTTACATTTTACGCTCGAGTATTCTTCGAGTGATAGTTCCCACCTTGTACGTTGGGTAGCAATCAACTGCTAGCGAGGGATCTGAAGTTATCGACTTGAAAGACAGCAGGCGCTCAGACATCCTCTAGATCCCCGGTGTTGATGAAGGAACAACATCGTCAACAACAATCCCATAAAGAAGAAGGGCCACATCTTGAACCCGGTTTATTTTCAGTGTTTTTAGTTTCGTAGTTTTACTATTCAACTCAATGGACATGTATTATAAAACCTAAAAATAAATTTATCTATAAACTATTAAAATATCACATGAAACTGATTAACGATACAAATCATTCTTATTAGAATTTTTCATGAATTACACTAACCAATACTAATAACTCTCATTGGCATTTCACATAAAAGGTATGTGACGGTTCCAATGAATATAATATGAAGTGTCTCTCGACTGTTTATGTGTTTTTCACATAGAAGTTATGTGAAAATCTACATGGAAAATAACTATTTGTGTTTTCAGATAAATTATACATGATTTATCGGTTCAGTGTAGTTTTCTACGGACGGATCCCAACACAGCCTGTACATTAAACATGTTGCATGATATATACGTATTGCATCATTAAAGAAGAACATACTTCCATATATTGAATCGAAGTCCGTAGACTACAGAAAGAAGAACGTAAAGGGAAAGCCGGATCATTTTCTTTCTGAACGTGCCATCAAACTAGGTCTGAAGCTGCTTGTAGGATCGATAAGACGCAGTAAGTAATTTAAGGTTGGCGTACATGGGAGTATTAAGTATTTTAGCCTCAGAACCAAAATCGATCTCCGGATATCGTTGTCTTTATCATGTACTAAATAATGGCCTAGAGACGAGTCATTTGAATTCTAGCTGCAACGTGTATGATCTGGCAAGCATGGTTCAAGCATGGATCAAGGTGGCTCTATTGTTGAATGACATTTCGATTTCCCACCGCTCACCAGATTCAACTGCGGTCTCTACACCGACTTCAAGGTCAACAACGGTATTTGGATGCATTTCCACGATCATTCGGTGAGGGAAATCAGCAACAGTGCGGTGGCCGAGTGCAAACTATACATTCTTTTCTACATAAAACGGGATTCGATCATCAACAATGGATTGGTGACGACGGCATCCAGTCGACCTGCGGCGACCGTGTCTTCAGATTAAGTTATTCTTTTGAGACTGATTGCATAGCAAAAAGAAAACACAACAATAGAAAAGCTAGTGGTAAACAAAACCAATAACATCAACAATTGTCACAGAGCCTCCTTCATCAAGCTGGCAATTCTTATTCGAAACTATGGGAGAAAGGACGTACGCATGACTAGCAAGAAAAATAAACAAACAAAATACAATTTCTCAAAATAAATGTCTAGCAGTAAAGTACGTACATCAGATGTGTTCCCGCATAACGAAAAACAATTTGCTATATAGTCAAAACTATATTTCGAATGTAAGATATATTATTACATTTTATGTTATTGTTATCGAATAGTTTAATCTCATTTTCACTATATAACCTCTACATTAACACATATTGTTAATGTATACCATATTGTCATTGAAAGGTTTTTTATTGTCTGCACTCGGTCTGGATTATATACCAACTTTTTGACATAGAGCACAGCAAACATTTTGTTCGTGAAAATTGCCATTTTTTATGGTAACCTTACTTAACCGCCTATTCAGCATATTGTTATTTGGCCTTTTACCATGTGACATATTGTTAAAACTTTATAAGAGATTGTTAGTTTATAGTTGTAAACTATAAGGGTAATTTTTTTTTTTTAAGTGATGTGCAGCATCAGAGCTCTGTTATCAAGGCCTGCATCTGTTCCGATTGATCCAATACTCGCACGCTTTTCAGACGAAAGTAGCCAATGCCGGTCAGATAGGCACTGTTAACGTTTGAGTATAGGGATCAATCAGCAAAGCATTTACTTTTAAAAGTTTGACTCACCTGTTGAAGTTTGTTCTTACCTACCCTCCTTCGAATGGGGTTGAAAGCATGTCGTTTAGATGACATTGTTGATTCTCTGTTTGTTGGTGTTGTTGTCATCAGTTGACTGGATTTGCTGAGTTTTTTTTTTTTTTTTTTGGGGTTTTTTGTTTTGTTGTTGTGGGGGTTCCTTAGAAGGTTTGCCCGTGGGGGGGGAGGGCTTTTGGGTTGGGCGGAAAAAAAAAAAAAAAAAAAAAGATAGAAAATGTAAAAAAAGAGAGTGTTTTGGGAGAAGAAAAGAAAAAAAATTAAATTTTTTTTTTTTTTAAAAAAAAAAAAAAAAAATTTTATTTTTTAATATAAAGGAAGGGTTTGTGTGTTTTTTTTGGGGGTGGTTGGTGGGTGTGTGGGGGGGGGGGGGGCGGGGGGGGGGGGGAGCCCGCATAACGAAAAACAATCTGCTATATAGTCAAAACTATATTTCGAATTTAAGATATATTATCACATTTTATGTTATTGTCCTCAAATAGTTTAATCTCGCTTTCACCATACAACCTCTACATTAACACATATTGTTAATGTATGCCATATTGTCATTGAAAGGTTTTTTATTGTCTGCACTCGGTCTGGATTATACACCAACTTTTTGGCATAGAGTACAGCAAAAATTTTGTTCGTGAAAATTGCCATTTTTTTATGGTAACCTAACTTAACCGCCTATTCAGCATATTGTTATTTGGTCTTTTACCATCTGACATATTGTTGAAACTATATAAGAGATTGTTAGTTTATAGTTGTCAACTCTAAAGGTAAATGTCGTAACAATAACAGAAACGGTCGTCAACATTATGGGAAATGGTTCAGGAATGGTTTGTGATTATGCGGGAAGCTATCTGTAGTGGAATTTAACGGAATTTGCTCGCGTTTACTAGTGATAGTTTAAAAAAGTGTTTCAGTTTTTTAATTTTTTTAGAAAAAGTGATCAAGTGAAGTGTTAATTTAAATTTTTCTAGTCTTTCATTTAAAATCGTTCTACTAACCGCTCGCAAAAGTTTTTTAAAAAAAGTGAAGTATTCAGTATGGTTCAACGGATGTGAAATGAGGAAACATCGGAATTAAACATATTTAAGGTATACCACGAGATGATTAATTCAGTTTCAAATGGATTTGTTAACCATACGTTCTTATATTTTCAATAAAGCAACTCAATTAACTTATGCAACATCGACTCATATTCTATGCTAATATTAAAAATGTTCCGTCATGTCACATCACATCAAGTGATCTGCGTAAGCCACCCATCCTGTTCAGGCCCTTTTGAACTGAACTAGATGAGGTGAAATAAAGAGCCCAGTATTTTAGACCTAGGATCCAAATAACAATGACATGATGAATGTCATCACTTACTTCACTTGACTTCCGCCTCGATCAACCTGGCGGAACGTCACCCAATTCCTTACTGAATCAAAGTATAGTTCAGATAGTAATCATGCGTTATTGGCAACAAAAACAGGAGAGAGAAGAGAAGAAAAAATAAATTAGAAAATGAACAATAACAAAGTAATTATTAATGTGAGTTGAAGAAAATAATTATAATACACTTCCGCCTACCACCAAGAGTAACAATAAAGCAGGAAAGAAAAGTTAGTAATAATACATAACTACTATATAACTAATCTACGCGGATGAACGTTGGTTTCGGGGTCTTGTTAGTGCTAAAATTGTTAGTATAGACCCGTACTTAAGCTATAGACTAACTCTAAGACCAGTAGGTCCCGAACAAATACGATATTTTTCTTGGCTCAGTCAGTACTAGCACATCGGTCCCAAGCTTAATAATACGCCCCTAATAATGAACTCACACGAACACACTCTCAAATATTCTGTCAAAATAACACAGCAAATCAAAACAAAGGCGCAAATATGTACACTAAAAAAAATCGACACGTTGTTTCCACGTGAAATTCCACGTAACTTTCACCTGAACACGTAGCCAAATCTTCTTCAGTAAAATCAGGTGAACATTACAATTGTACGTAAAAATTCACGTAACATCTATGTGATTTTCACGTAGAATGTGGATTTACGTGGAAATCACGTAGCTCTTACGTGAATTCCACGTGTTAATTACTGGTTTTGGCAGTGGACGAGAATTACGTGCGTTTCACGTGGAAACAACATGTCGATTTTTTTGAGTGTATAGTTAGGTGCTGGCTTCAAGGTGTACTTCGAACCAAGGGGTTCTACAACAGTGAACCAATTTCAAATCGCTAGTTGCATATTGATTGTTGCTTAAGCCCTGGCGGTCCCTCTAACAATAGAGATAGGCAGCTGTAGTTAAATCATGCGCAACTGTTTCTATAGCTATGTTAAAGGTATGATAAATCAAGTTTCGAAAAAATAAATAATTTAAATTAATAGAAATATCTCAGCTATAATTATTAGTATTAATCAAAAGACTGATTATAAGAACACTTGACGAATCATCGTCAAACCCTTCATCCTTGGCCAAAAAAATCAGTGGGGTTGTGTACAAGACACGACCGGTTGACGTAGACTACGTTAAACCAAGTGATGCATTATAATGTCAGGGAAATTCTGTGTGGCTATTATTAGCGTTAAAATTATTCGTGCCGGTCGCTTACCCTTACCGATAGAAGCAGTTTAAGTCACAATATGACGGGTGCGGCTCTTATGGTACATTAGACCAGCTAAAACGTTAAGGAAATCGAAATATATATAAATATATTAGATCTCGCAGAAGAAAGAGAGTGAGTTTTATAAAATATCATTATTCTTTGCAATGGGTATGGGAGAAAATGTTGGTTAATATATGATAATATCTTATAAATATAAAATAAACACCTGAGAAAATAATCACGCATTAAAACATGTTCAGCGCATTATTTGTATCGATATCATGTGTAGGTTCGTATGATGTAAAAGCACGCGGCGCATGTCATCACCAGAATACAATTAATACTATGTTGAAATTTATTAAGACAGGGAGCGATAACATAGAGAGATATTCAATTGCTATGCTGACATGCACTTTGCCAAATTGATTTAAATTTAATAAATATCAATTTCCTACCTCGAGTTGAAGGACCTTCTCCAGCGTCCCAACTAGTTGTTGGCAACGCATTACCTCTTGCTGCTTTCAATTTAGCCCGATAACTACGAGCTTGCTCGGCATCGGTGCATGGTCGTTTCGGAGGATTTCCCGTATGTTCGCTCTTTATGCGCTTCCTGAATCTGCGCAAGCGTTCTGGATCAAATCGGTTAGGCATTCTCACTTTCACTATGTTTCTCAAACAGTTTTTCTTCCTAGAGGTAGGACTCTATCCAACGCGAATCGTTAACACAACAGAACAACTGTTTATAACACACTACTAATTGGAATTTACAGAGAATGTTGGTTCGGAATATCATGTTCGACATCGAAAATGGTGTCCGTGATAGGGAATTTGTGTGATTTAAGGTATGCGACGAAGGGAAAACAAGTTTTGCTAATACCACTGGCTGCCAATCGACAATTTGAAACGAAAATCCCAATCAAACAAACTCTCAAGCTGAGAATATTAAATTGAAAGTAGCAAATATGGATTTGTATCTGGTAGGATTTTTCGGTAAAAATAAATCAAAGCACCGGCAGGCTTTGATTTATTTTCACTGATTTTATGGATCCGCTGCATAGCACACTGTTGCCTAGTAACGACTTGGCATAATCCAATATGACTGCCAATCGACCGAAATGTAAGATAAACTCTTATTCAAATAACTCTCTTAAATTAGAAATTGAATAGATTTATTGATTCATCGCGGGTTGCGCCAACCAGCTAGGAAAATTTTTTCACCGACGGAGAATTGTCCTGCTCGCCTTCCATGGAGGCTCTCCCGCAAACAGTAGCGTTTTTGCAGTCGTGACGAACAAATCGGCACTAGATTAAATGGCGCACAAATAGAACGAAATATTAATTTAATTCTTTTTCGCCGATGATCTCAAATTTTTTCGTGTAATATGTTCTCCACGCGACTGTGTCGCTTTACAAGAGGATATTAACACATTGTTAATCTGGTGTAGCGACAATGGCATGCGTGTTAATAAAGATAAATGCAAAGTTATATCCTTCACTCGCTCCAACAATCCCGCTCATCACCAGTACAGCATGGAGTCTGCGCATCTGGATCGTGTGGCTTCAATCTGCGACCTGGGAGTTACCATCGATGCCAAGCTACAGTTCAATCAGCATGTGGGAATCACGACTGCTAAAGCCTTCTCAGTGTTAGGGCTAATCCGACGGCACGGCTCTGAGTTTACTGACATTTATGCTTTAAAATCACTCTATTGCAGTTTGGTGCGGAGCATCCTTAAGTATGTGGCCCCCGTTTGGTCTCCTTATTATGTGGCACCCATAGTTTCCATTGAACGCGTACAGAGGAAGTTCGTTCGTTTCGCACTTCGTTCACTTCCTTGGAATGACCCGAACAATCTCCCTCCTTACTCGGACCGTTGCAAACTGATAAGTTTGGATCTACTGACTGACAGGCGTGTTAAAATGCAGCGTCTGCTGGTCTTTGACATCCTTATCGGCGTTATTGACTGCCCTGCGCTACGTTCCTCCTCGTCGACTTCGAAATTATCCGATGCTTGCTGTTCCTTATCACCGCACTAACTATGGATATAATAACCCGTTTGATTCGTGTCTTCGAACTTTCAATGCTGTATGTGACGAATTCGACTTTGATATATCCAAAAATGTTTTTAAAAATCGAATAAGTACAATTGTTTAGACTTTAAGTTATTTTAAACTAGCATTAAGTAGTTCAGTCTGTACGATTATTTTTATCGAAGACGGTGATAATAATAAATAATACATAATAATAAACAACTCTCTGAACTGGATTGGTTGTCCTCAAAAGGACAGATTATTTATTAGTGGGTTGCGCCAACCAGCTGGGTAAAATTTTCCCGACGGCTCGCCCTCCATGAAGGCGTTTTTGCAGTTGCGGCGAACGAATCGGCACCATGATATTAGGCGCACAAACCAAACGAAATAAAAGTTTAATTCTTGTATGAACAACTCTTTTAATTAAATTGGTTGTCCTCAAAAGGACAGATTATCAATTTATGGATTGCGCCAACCAGCTAGGTAAAATTTTTACCAACGGCTCGCCCTCCATCGAGCACCGAACTAAATTTAAGATTAGTTCATTAATAAACAACTCTTTTATTTTAATTTATTGTCCTCAAAAGGACAGATTATTTCCACCTACTGCTGCTCGCCCCCAAGGACGCTTTCCCCCAAACAGCAGCGTTTTCGAAGTCACGGCGAAACAATCTCCACGATGAGGTAAGATGGCGGCTTGCACAAACCGGCGTGATTGTGCGCCCTCATAATCCGCAATTTTCCTCATCGCGACGATCGCTGTTTGGTAGAGCCTTGTTTCTTACCACCACCAGCTGCTACGCGAACACCAGCTGCCTCTGCGACCAGCTCCGCTGCCGGACGAATAAAGCAGCTGCGACCAGCTGCCTGCGACCAGCTACCAGCGATCAGCTCCGCACAGCTTCAATGCTGCCAAACGATTGAGGCAAATTTTTCCTAAGTGTACGTTTTATACCGTTCTCAGCTGCATGCGAGACGTACATGGAGCGACGAATGACATGATTGGTTAAAGTCCCTCTCTAATACAAAGAAGAAGAAGATGATGCAAGACGTTCCTTGCTTCGATTTGAAAACTGTGATAGGAAATTTGGTAAATTTACTCTGCAAAATGACATTATAAGACATCACCTTATATTTGCGTTATTTTCAATAGTTTACTATTGTTTGAGAATAATGTTTGACAATTGAATTGGAGCGCGGTAAAATTTCCGACCGATTGAGGAAGAAATCATGTAAATCTATCGTGGATTATTTGAGTTATTCGCGTACAAAACGTACGGTTTTTCGTGATGGTCGCAATATTTTAGATTTTCATTTGACACCCTACCCTTGCCGTAAGACGTAGTCTACGTCAAAAATACAGCATAGTAAATATTACCTTTAGTTATTTTCAGCACTCACAACAAAAATATCATGGCGGCGGCAGATCACTCGGTAGACTTGGACGACGACCTGGCTGACGAGTTTTATGTTGACGAAGAAGTGGCAGAATTATTGAAATCGTTTGGATTATCCGCGGTGGGCATCAAAGAGCTTGTAGGTATGTGGGCAAATTGTAACTATTCTTTAAAGTAGTTTTAATGAACTTTGATTTCAGCTAACGGGTACGACATTGATGCGCTACAATTAATCGAGCGTGAAGAAGTCGGAAGCGCTTCTTCGTCCACCGCGACTAGCAGAACGAACCAAGTGCATTCGAGGATTGCTGTCCACTCCTAGGGTCGCATGTTGATAAGAATGATATTTCCAATTTTCAAACATTGTTATATGTTGTTTAATTTCGTAATATCCAAATAATATGTGCTAATTGATTAAACGTTCCTATAATGGTGGTATTTTAGTGCAAAATGTTCCAATTAGAACATATTGCACTAAAATACCACCATTATAGGAACTTTTATCGTAAATTTAACGATTTTTTTTGATTTTTGGAATCAAACCATAACATCATTTGAACGAATCTCTGTGTATGCTTAAACCAACCATCCGATACCATTAGTTCAACCCTCAAAATAAGGTCAAATTAAACATAAACATTATTGAATTTATCATGAGAATCAGAGAGCTGTCAAATAATCAACAATGAATATTGTTGATGTTAGCATAATATGGTTGATTCAACCCTATTTCACGCTCTAATTAGATCATCAATTCTGTTTAATTGAAGCTTCCATTATTCTTCCATCTATTGTATTATGCGTGAAACAATCTCAAAAAATTAATATATAAAAGTCAATGCACAAATATGCTTGATCGGGAACGGAATATTATTAATATGACTTTATTTTTTTCTCCGTGAGCCTGGGTCGTACCCAAGCATGCCAACCATCCCAAAGTGCCGCAGCTCCACCCAATCGAGAATTTCTGGGCCAATTCGAAGAGGAGAGCCCTGATAAAAAAATTATCTTAAACGAACAATATCACAAATCCTCCAATCATTTCTTCAATGGTTTGGATGATACCTCAAATAGGTCGTTAAGAAAAATAACCATACGAAATTTAATAGGGAGTGTATTCAAATAATTTCGTAGCCAAAACGAAGGAATGTGAATTTTTAATTACTTAATGAATAAAATGCAATTTGGTTTGTTAAAATTTCTTTTTCCGTTCTTTCCATCCGAAAAAAAAGTCGGTTTTTTTTAATGCGCGCATTACTCACATATAAATTTAAAAAAAATGTTTCAATTTGTCGGATTGTCAAAAGTTAGTTTACAGTGTGGGAAGCCAACGTTGGGTATAATCATGTTTACCTAGCGTTAGGTACAAATAACTTACAGTTGGGTTAAATTCTACCTTTAAATAAGTAATTTGTACCCAACGGTAGGTAAACATGATTATACCCAACCTTGGCTTCCCACACTTAACTGCTCCGTTGGGTACTTTTTTCTTAGCGGGTAGATTTTTGAGGGGAGTTCGTTTCGATTCGTTTTGCAACACACTTCTAGTGACATTTATAAAAGTCAAACACTTCAAAACAGTGTTGTTGGTTCGTTTTACTCATCCTCTGCTATCAGTCAGAAAATCGTTGGTCTTTTTGCCCTTGGCGTGACATTCGATCCATTTTTTCCTACAGGCAAATATCATTTTCTAAGGAGCGCTCGTCGGCGTACAATCGATTGACCATTTCTCAACAAAAAACTTAGCAGATTTCTGTTAATATACAGACTAATATTATTTGCAAGCCATTTATTAAGGTTTGTCCAGGCATATTCAGAATGGCGCTTAATAAACTGAGCATTGAGAATGTTGATCTGAAGGGAAAACGCGTTTTTATGCGGTAAGTAGGTACATCGATTACATGATGTCGATTAGGATGATTGCACCAGCAGTATAATGATCAATTTGTTATCATTTCCGTTTTATTTCTAGTGTGGATTTCAATGTCCCAATCAAAGAGGGCAAAATTACTAGCAACCAGCGCATTGTTGCTGCTTTGGACAGTATTAAATATGCTCTGGAGAAGGGTGCCAAATCCGTTGTCCTTGCTTCACACTTGGGTCGTCCAGATGGCAATAAAAATGTAAAGTACACTCTTGCCCCAGTTGCTGATGAAATGAAGAAGTTGCTAGGTCGGGATGTAACTTTCCTTAATGATTGCGTTGGAGCTGAAGTTGAAGCTGCCTGTAAGGATCCGGCTCCGGGTTCGGTTATCCTACTGGAAAATGTTCGCTTCTACGTCGAGGAAGAAGGAAAAGGCGTCGACGCTTCCGGTAACAAGGTATGTGTGATGATGTGATTGTATTAGTTGGTGGATGCACTTTCGCTTTCGGACAATTATATAAATAGCTTTTTGTTTAGGTTTTTTTTTGTTATCGTGCCAAGTAATCAATTGTATAATGTGAAGTGCATTATTAGCTTACTATCGATATACCAGCATAACATCGTGATAATAGAACTTTTTTCCGCATTTCAGGTCAAGGCTGACAAAGACAAGGTTAAGAATTTCCGTGAAAGTCTTGCCAAGCTAGGTGATGTGTACGTAAACGATGCTTTCGGCACGGCTCATCGAGCTCACAGCTCCATGATGGGTGAAGGATATGCCCAACGTGCTGCTGGTTTATTGCTGAACAAGGAACTACGTTACTTTTCACAGGCTTTGGATAATCCACCGCGACCATTCCTTGCCATTTTGGGTGGCGCCAAGGTTGCTGATAAAATTCAACTGATTGAAAATCTATTGGATAAGGTCAATGAAATGATCATCGGTGGTGGTATGGCATTTACCTTTTTGAAGGTCCTAAATAATATGGAAATCGGTGGATCACTGTTTGATGAAGAAGGATCAAAGATCGTTCAGAAGTTGGTCGATAAGGCAAAAAAGAATAATGTCCAACTGCATTTACCAGTGGACTTTGTTACGGGCGATAAATTTGCCGAAGATGCTACCGTCGGCGCAGCTACTGTAGAAGGTGGAATTCCTGCTGGACACATGGGTCTGGATGTTGGACCAAAGTCGCGTGAAGCGTTTGCTGCCCCGATTGCACGTTCAAAAATTATTGTCTGGAATGGCCCTCCTGGTGTTTTTGAGTTCCCCAACTTTGCTAATGGAACGAAAGCCCTGATGGATGGTGTGGTCGCAGCAACAAAGGCTGGAACCGTGTCTATCATTGGAGGTGGCGACACTGCCTCGTGCTGCGCCAAGTGGGGTACGGAATCTCAGGTCTCGCACGTCTCTACCGGTGGAGGAGCCTCTTTAGAACTACTGGAAGGCAAGGTCCTGCCAGGTGTCGATGCATTGAGCAGCGCATAAATTATCTACAAAAGAATGCTCAGCACGGCACTGAAAAGTCACGACCGTTTGTTTGTGCTGGCTTATTATAATCATTACAGTTTAAGAAAGATGACAGTCAAAACTCACGTCATAAAATTGGTAATCAATGTGCAGTGCACCTAACACTAAGATGTACGTTTAGACAGCACTGCTGTTATCTGGTGAGAAAATAAAGTTCACGTGTTACGTAATAGAGACAAAATCGAAGTCTTATCTTTTTACTTATTTATTCATTTAAAAATAACTTCAACAGATTTAGGGGCCTTATAGCGTAGTTAGTAAACGCATCGGTTTTCCAATCCGGAAGTTGAGGGTTCGATCCCGATACAGTCGAATTTATTTTCTGGTGAGAAATTCGTTCGACTGTCCGGAGCATAAGCGTATCATCGTGCTTGCTGTTGAAGTTTTTTTTATTATTATCGAGATTTTTAGCCTCAGGATCTCTATCTCCATAGTCATCATTGTTCCTTATCCGGGTGAGATTTGAACTCATTACTTTGGCGTAATAGGTATTGATATTAACCACTTCGCCGGGATCGCTCCCACGTTTAATTATCTTAATGTGCAAGCAACGGAGTCGAAAAATAATAAATACATTAAAATTTTGCATGAGTACAATTTCAAAAGTTCTTTTTACTAAGGGGTGAGTCTGTTGTAGTTTTCAGTCGTGCCCGCAGCATCTTCCTTTTTTATATATCCGCCTCACTTTCTTGTTATCTCTGAAACTACTTTGCTTTCTGGTATCTGATATCATCCTGGACACTGAATGGCTTTTTTTTCTAAATTTCTGTTCAATTGGTTCAGAAGTATGTTGTTCAGTCATCGGGGTCGTCACGTCCATTTCTATTTCGCCAGTCTCCGCTTCCTCGGTATTGCTGTCCAAAGATGAGCATTCTACCACTACATCACTGTTGCTTTGTGTGTCGTCTTTCTGCTGATTTTCTTTTTCCTGAGTTTGATCCCGCTGGACACATCGTGATCCCTTCCGTGCTTTCCGCTTGGGGATTAAATTCATCCATCTGCCTTGCAGGGAACACATTTTTCCTTATCTCCTGCATAGAAAATATGCCCCTACCGGCACGTGAAATGTAACAAGGTGGGGATTTCCTTTTTAACATCCATCGTCGTCCTTTGGAGGGTAAGTATGTAGCGATATGTGGGTGTGATTCCTTGCTCCGGTTTCAAACTAGGGGCACTTTCAGGGTGGGCACGACACACGACAAATTGCCAGTAAAGGCATAACAACTAATTAATTTACTCTAAACAATATAATTCAAAATATTGGTACAATTTATATAATTTGTACATCATACAAATCCGACTTAGAAAAAAAAAAAAACGTATTTCAGTCAATGTGCCGCTACTCAGACTTCAATACTTTATTTAACTTTACAACCATTTTAACTTCGTATGATTTTTTTTATCTTTTGATTTGGGTATAATAATTCGATTTGAGTATAATGAACTTAGTGTGAAACGAAATAAAAGTTGTAGTAAGTTATGCACAAATTTCCTCACTTCGTGCGAGTAAACATGATCAACGCAACGCATTGACATTGGATGCTGATTGTTAGAACCAGCTACCTGTGCTCGTTCAGATCATTCCTGATACGAACTATGACAGCAACAGACTAGTAGACACAACAACAGTGAATCGTACAGACATGGTCGAGGCTGGACACGACAACTTGCACCGCACCAATCCCTCCTCCGCCATCAAAAGATTTTACCAAATTTTATGAAATGTACGATTAGAACAAACACTAAAACTTGAAAATCACAATCGCGGAAAAACGTGATAAAAACGTGACAGCTCACGAAAACCCAACCGTTCGTGAGCAGAGCTTACTATGATCTTCTTACACCCTTAGAGTACTCTGAGGATTACTATCCTTGAGTTTTTTTGACTGAATAAATTCGCGTTATTGTACAAACATATCTTTGATATTCTAGTGCATTTTCAATTACCCTGACTCACAGTGCCAAAAATAATACATGTCTATTACTCCTCCATTCCATGCTACAAAAACAGCAATAATAAGAATAAACAGCGCCAAAAACAATCGAATGAAGGTTTTGACCTAAAAGCTCATTTGGCAATTTGGCAGTACCAAACCCATGGTCTTCTAAACTCAGAATTTGGGTTTTGCCGAACATTGATAAAAATTAAAGGTATTTCGGATAAATACAAACGGAATTTCTATGAGTCAGTATGTAATAGATCTAGTTTTAATAATCTTAATGTCTAGTCACTTATTCTCCAGAACAGAATAAAATTGTATCATGCAGCATAATGGCAATGAAAAAGAACCTAATTTAATCTTTTACGTCCACTTGCTCGTACCGCGACTTCATCATTTTCTTGATATACGTTTTATAATCATCTCCCGTGGCACTGTAATTTGCTGCCTTGATTCCCAGGCCAGCATTTGCCACCCGTGATTCAGTCTAGGTCAAAAATAATTCAAATATTTTAAAAGTTTTATCACAAAAGTAAAAATGAAACAGCTTACCTCAATTATGTTAGTACGCCCTTGATTGCTTCTGCCCAAACCTTGTCCTTCAGACCAACCCATCTTTTGAAGTAGCTTATTTCCCACGTTATTCTGACTAATAGGAACGGTAGCCAGATTTGGAGCTGAATAAGATGCTTGTGTCTGTTTCTCAATCTCCCGCTGAAACCGTTCCTTGCTTTTGTTGACCGGAGGAGGGTCGACTTCCCCATACTTCAAACGTCGCTCTTTCGCACGATCTCGATAGGCACCACCTTTGTTGGCCAAACCACTCTGATTGGCAAAACCGATCTTCAATTTTTGCAAGTTTTCCTTGTGCAACGAAGACATTTTCAAATGCTTGTTTAATATCTCCTGGGACTGGAATGCACGCTTACATAGTAAACAGGTCAACTTTTCAAAGTCAACGTATTCTCGCTCTCCGATGGCATCATCGCATTCGTTATCTGAATCGGAATTATATGATACCAAATTACTACTTCCCTTGGTAACGGCAGCTTTAGCTTGTCCCATGAGGAAATTTGAAACCGCTTGCGTGCTTTGCTTTTTTTCTAGTAATGAGAAGCCCACATCTGCGTAACCGCCGGAAGATTCCATGGAACGAGAGGAGATTTGACCTAACGACGAATATAGAGTTGCCTCCTCAACCCTCGCTGGCGGCTGTATCACATTGTAGTCTTTCTTTTGGTTGAGTTGCTTTGCCCACTTTTCCATATCTTTGACGATTTTTTTCGCCACTTTTACTTTGTCCTGTGGTTGCTGATCTTTCGATTTTGTTTTCTCAGTCTTCTCACCATTTGTGTTTGTAGAGGCAACTTCTGCTGTTGATACTTCCGCGGATGTTTCTGTAGTTGCTGCAGCTGTTGACGCCGAAGTTGGTGCGACAATGTATGTGCTTGCCTCATTATCCCAGTAGAGATAAGAGCAGGTTTCATTATTGTAATAGTATTGTGAATTGGAATCGTAGTATAATCCGGTTGAAGGGTCGTAGTAGAACCCGGAAGTCTCATCGTACTGATATTGCGATACATCCGGTGTTGCTGACGTGGTAAAAGCATGTTAGTATTGTAAAGCAAGATATTGAAATTTTATTATTGGTACTTACGGTACGTCTTCCCATCAGTTCCGTTAGGAATTTGCAATGGTTGAGGCGCAACCACCATCGCTGCAGGAGCCGCCGTCGACTCTGTTTTGTTTTTCGATCCTTGTTTGCGAGCCAACGCCGATTGCGCTACAGCTGCGCCAGAATTAGCTGTTTCTCCCATCTGAGCTTCCGTTGGAAAGTTATTCACTTGTCCCTGTGAACAATAAAAATGTCCCCACTTAGTTATAATAAACTTGCAGTGATATGAAATTAGCATCTTACTTGGTTGATTTGTGTAACATAATAATTAGTATAGAACTGTAGGTAATGTTCGTGCTCGGTCGGATTGGATGCATAAACCGATGCGCTGTACTCAGCCAACCTAGGAACATCAGCCATTGTGTACTGATACGAGTTTGGATAATTTCCACTACCTCCAGCACCTGAATCTTGAAAGTTGTTTGTGTTATTTGAGGATTTAGCTCCACTTTTAACCAGGTTCCGATTTTCTGTATCCATGCAGTATGATATAAGGACTTCTCTGCTATCAATTTTTAGTATCGGTTCAATTGATTTTAGAGCATTATGCGTGTTCATCGAATCTAGCAAATTATCAAAGTGCAGATAGCAAATACCTCGCGAAGTTTGCGTTAGAGGGTCTCGACATATCATTATTTTCGAAATTTTAGAAACTAAATCCGGGATCTTCTCTTGCATCGCACATAGCACGCTTTCCTCGTTCGTCAACACGTCCAAATTACGGAGCATGATTTTCTTGGTGAGAATGTTACTGATCTCATCGCTTCCTTCGCCACCTTTTTCGCTCTCTTCCCGAGATGCAAAACATTTGAAACAGTTCTCCCGGCGTTTGAAGTTAAAAACTCCACACTGCAGAAATGTATAAAGTTATTATAATAACATTTCAGTTTAAACGCATCTTAATTTGCCTACCTTTGCACAGTACCAGTCAGTCTGCGGCTTGTCTTTGGCACGCATTTCAGCCGGCAGCGAATAGGTATATTGCATGATGGCTCGGTGATCGTTGAAAACCAACATCCCCTGAAACGGTACCCAAAGAAGACAGAAAAAACATGCGTTAGAATTCTGTACAACAAGTGAGCCTAACGCTAACTCTTGGATTCAAGCCGTTGGCTTTGGCTGCCATTTCACGCGAATTGCTGCATGGTCGAATCGAATCTGCTGATTGCGGTTAATTGCGTGGGTAGAAACTACCGTGAGTGGTCACACAGTAGAAGACCCGGTGAGTGTTATATTTCTATTGCCTGGTGTAGCCTCTCAATCTAATAAAATGTAAAATTCTTATCATCTGCAGAAGGGAATTGTTCTAAAAAGCCCATATTCTGGGTGCCCGAGTCATTTGATTGTAGGCATGCTGAAAGAAAATGTCTTAGTGACAACGTAAATTACATCAAGAATAATCATATTCAAATACAAAGTTTACAGAATTTCCCAGCCACCCTTTATACACGTTAGTTTTTCTTTTTTTTTTTTTAAATTCTTAATTATCGAGAATTTCAGCCCTGGGCTGGTTCATCTCCCGTCGTAGTCACTCAAATACCTTTTGGGTATTTTCGTAACTTGTCCGGGGTGAGATTCGAACTCGTGACTTTGGCGTGAGACGAAAACACGGATTAGATAAGTGTAGCTACTTGGAAGCTTAACCCACCATTTATAGACGCCAACTTGAGGCATGTTTTCCAAATCACAATTATTGGGAGTTTATTCGTTAGGAATGTATGAAAATCACTATTTTAGGAACCGTTAATGCTACGTATAAAAATATTCAGAAAAACAAAAATAATACAAACGGATAACACAGTAGGTAATTTGTGCTTGTGTTAAGCTTCAACTATTTTCATTTAAAATTTTAGCATTAGTTAGAGCAGCGTAATTTTACCTTTGGATAATATTGTGTACATTTAAATTTGCTTATAATAAATTATTTTATAGAGAAACCAAATTGTTATATCTTATGGGACAAGATGAGCATAACTTATTTATGAGGGCAAACATGGTAACAATGGTAATTCAAAGGACTTGAACAATATTGTAATGATATATTAGCAAAAATACAAGTAGAGACAATTTACATAATCATTTGCTGTCAAATATAGTACTTCAACGAAAATCTAATTTAACGTATTGAAACTGTAAGTGTAACTGACTTGAGAAAAATATTGTTTCTATTAGTTAGTTATTATTTTTTTTGTTTTGTTTTAGCATCTATGAGAGCGTCGTTGAGTCACAAGCCTCTATTAAGTAGGTGTTACCAGATCATTGCTTCGTAGCAGAGAAAATGGGCGGGCCAGTAATGATTTGTTCTTGCTCGTAACCTTGACTAGAAAGCTTATCACTCTCACATAACTTTCTTTAAACTAGCCGCATAAGAACGGGCACGCTGAATAGCGTCGAAACCTCTGTGCTAGGGCCTTGGATAGAATAGATTTTATAATCTTTGTGGGTTGGTTGTTAAATGACTGGACAATACGTTCTATTGGTACTTCGCGTTCCTGCATGTGTAAAATAAATTCCACCGTGATACCTAGTTTCTTGTCCAGTAACTCCTATCCCTACCTCCCCGTGGTGCTGACTGGGAAAGACCAACCATAGGAGAGATTCGATAACCAATCCCGGTGGGACCTTGGTCGTATGCTGACAGGTAAGGAGGGGCTGTCCTCTTCGAAGGGTGTCTGAGTGTCTGAGCGTCTGTTCTCCATGTCTAGGGCTGCTCAAAACAGCATCTGTTCTCCATGTTAGGAGCGACTGATCATTGTCCTCGTGTCTGCCTGGGACTTTAAACAATGCCAGGACGTTGGGGAAAGCTTAGAAAGCCCCCCCCCCCTTCCCTTAAAAAATAACAATTGCAAAATACAGAAGTAAACACGAACCGGAACAATCGGCAGAGCCTAGGCTACGAAATAAGGACAACGACTGCAAAATTGAAACATGGTTCTGCAAGTTGCTCTGCTTTCGGGATTGCGATAGGATAACCTACGACGAGCTACAACCACCCAACTTCGAAGTTGTTGCACTGCAGGCTCCTGTTCCTACAAGGTATGGAAAAGCGGGAAAAGGAGCGACTATTTTTTACCGGAGCTGTGGGGCGTTGAAGCTTCATTGGAGATATGAACGCTCAGGTACGACGGGTACAGACCGATAATTAGTCCGAAAAACGTGCGCCGCATCGAACGATACCGGTCAACGATAAGTGAACTTTATGGCTTCCCGTGGTTTAATAATCCAAAGTGCCTTCTTTCCTCGCAAAGACATCCACAAAGCTAACTGGAGATCACCTGACTAACGGGCAGAGAAGCAATTCCACCAAGTTCTAATCGAATCTTCTCCAATATCACCAACGTTCGTACCCACCGCAGTGCGAATATACATTCCGACCACTTAGATAGATCGCAGTATGTATACGGTCAAAACTTACGACGGTGTACAACATGCGTCGAATTCGAACGCCGCGACCTATCATTGAGCTATTACGAATCATTTGAGTTGCCCAGGAATATGTGGAACAGCTGGAATCAGCCCTATCAACGGAGGGGCAACTTGGATCAGCTCTTCTTTAAACTGTCTTTATAGATATTCCAACCGCTATTGATAGCACTGCAATAGCGGTTCTAGGTACTTCTGCACCGAACCGATAAAATGGCTGGTTTAACGGCGAATGCAAGTTAGTAGAGCAGAAGAATACAGCACGGGTGAGAATGCTGCAACATCGTACAAGGGCGAATGGTTCCCGACAGACACAAAACAGGCAAAACTCTATTCTTCGAGGGAATAAGCGCCAAATGGAACCACGAGACCCTGGACCAAATGAGGAACTGTACCCTGCTAACGACACACAAATTATACGAGAAGTTGAACAGCTCGCGCAAAGGCTACGTACCACAAGCCGATAAATGCAGAGACTTGTTAGGTAACCTTTCCGCAGATGATTGTGAGGTGATCGGAAGGTGGAAGCAGTAAATTGACGAGCACCTGAATGGCAATGTTATACACTAACTGAAGGTGGCATGGTAATAAATCTAGGAAAACGTGATTCCGACCCCAACACTTCAGGAAGTTGAGGAGGTAATTGGTCGGTTAAAAAACAAAGAAGCTGCTCTGCCGTGAATCACATATTTGTATGCATGCTGAGATTTCCTATGCAAATGTTACAAATCGACAAGGATTTTTCATTAGGGCCTAACTGACAAACGTAAACAATGGCTTCTTCCGAAAATTTCTCGTGGCACAAAGGCTACCCATGTAAGCCTCCAACTCTATCGGATATGCGAGAACTTCTTCTTCGAAATGACCGTGGTGGATTCATTAGGCGAGTTTTCAATGACGAGAAATTCGTGGAAAAAGCCATTGTTTACGTGTGTCAGTTAGGCCCTAATGAAAAATCATTGTCGAAATATGCGATTCACAGCCGTGCTGGTGTTGACCAACTCCCAAGCGAGCTATTTAAATACGGTGGTGAAGCACTGACAGGGCGCTGCACTGGGTTATTACCAAGATTGGGAAGGAAGAAATACTCTTCCGGAGGATTGGATGGAAGGTATCGTGTGTCCCATCTATAAAAATGGGGACAAGCTTGACTGCTACAACTATCGTGCAAGAACGCTACTGAGCGCCGCCTAAAAGTTGCTTTCCGAAATTCTATGCCATCGTTAGCCACCAATTGCAAAGGAGATCGTGTGGAAGATGAAGCGCGCTTCTCCGCACCAGATTTGCGCTTTTGGAAAGTGCTGCATAAATGTCGTGAATATAACGTCCTGACACATCGTCTTTTCATCGTTTTCAAATCAGCTTGCGACACGATCGATCGAGATGCAACGATGGATCGAATGATGTGTGTCGTCCGAGTTCGTCCATCTTTTTGGCTTCGTAGCACGCAACTTTGAGTCGATGGCAGGAACGTACATCAGATTTAATGCGGAAGCAAGTTGGATTGGGCTTGATGAAATCGAGGAGGTAAACGAATTCATGTATCTGGGCTCGTAGGTGATCGCCGATAATTATACCAGCATAGATACAAAGGCGCATTATGGCCGGTAATCGTGCCTACTTTGGACTTCGAAGTACGCTAAGATCGAATTACAAGCTAGACCATCTACCGCCCTTGGTGTTTTTGAATGGAAGGTGTTGCGTACGGGAGGAGGCGAATGAACCAGAATTGCATCAGTTCCTGGGAGAACCTCCCATCGTTCACACCGCAAAAATCGATTGACTACGGTGTGTTTGACATGTCTTAAGAATGTCGGAGAATAGCCTTGTTAAAATCATTTTCGATAACAGTTCGACAGACACAAGAGGTGCGCAAAGCGCAAGGTGGGTCGATCACATAGAAAGCGACCTGCGGACACTTCGCAGACTGCGAGGCTGGTGAAGTAAAGCCATGGACCGATTAGAATGAAGACAACTTCTGTGTACAGCAGAAGCAGCCACCCGGTATTAGCCTTATTGGTAAGGTAAGTTAAGGGTGATTTGAGTATGATTTGTCCCGTATTTTCTTCTATCTTGTTCTGCGTGCTCATTTCATAGTTCTTTGATTGGTTGTTTTTTGTTTGATCGTTTCAGGGTCATGTAGTCCTTCAAGTGTGGTCAAGTGTTTTGTCAATCCGTTGTCCTTTCATATTATACTGTTGTCTTGGGTTCTTTAAGTTGTATTCGTCCAATATTTGCCACACATTTACTATTTCTCGGGGTTTTTTTTTTATTAGGGCGAATCTAACATTGAGAGATTCTCTCCGGGCTCACTATCTTTCATTCATTACAGCGCCATTATAAAACTTCCGTTGCATTCTTTAGTACAGATCGAAACACAACAGTGCTGGCTAGCATACTCTACAAATAGTAGAATGAAAAACCTAAAGGTGATTGGAATATGAATGAAAGAGAAAGTAGTCAAAAGTAGTCTCTCAATGTTAGATTCGCCCTAATGGAAAAAAAACCTAGATTTATTCACGCGATAAAATATGTATCGTGTATCATCCCGACTCCATAACATCGGCAACTCTTAAGTTGAAGGTAAAGGGGACATGTTATATATGAAATTTGAACCGCAATAAAATAACTGTAAACATGCAAAATTATGGATATCCAAAAAGTGTTCTGGAAATGTACACCCTGGGAAAGGGTTTTCTGGAATACTGTATTCTAATCATTTTTTAGTCTTCTACGATTCAATTTGTACATTGCACAGTGCATAAATTCGAGAGAAAAGGGGACCCAATCCAGTAACGAAAGATCAGTTTAGTAAAAAAATGCTTTTTGATTAATCGGCGGGAAGTGTTCCATGTTGCCTTGTTGACCTAAAACTAAAAATATTTTAGTAAATCGGATTGTATCAAACGAGGACCAAGGGAAAAAAACCCTTATGTAAAAACGTTCAAGGAATCGAATGATGCAAATGTCTTTCTAATCAAACATTGATAAGTTTCCGAATTTGCCCTTTTTTCAACATGATGAATCTATCATAACAGATTACACCGAATGAGTAACGAGCAACACCTCACAAATGTTATGTAAGCTTTTACATAGAAATGTCAGCGGAATCGAATGGGATACTGGTCGAACATCAATAAGTGTCAATAACATACAAATACTGTCCCTAAATCTTTCGGGCCAAACATTGATAAGTGTCCCACTTTGCCCTTTCCCCCTATATATTGAAATATTTGACTTCTGAGATCGAAGCGTGCTTTGCTCGAAGATGGAAGCAAATATTTTTTCTCCGGTCAAATAGTTGAATTTAACTCTAATTTAACATACGGTTTTATTGTTTATCATTTAATTTCTGTTTTGAGTGGCTAATTTGAAGAAACCGATTGAAAAGCTCGGCCTGTGAAATAAAATGAAATGGATTCGAAGAACAGTTCCAAGCGCGAGCAAAGTAAATGAAAAATTTATGAGACATGCAAGAAGAATTTTTCGTATCTTAAACCATGAAGAATCGAACGGTGAAGTGACACTCTCATGTGTTCAAAGTGCGGTTAAAAGTGAGTCTTGAACTGTAGGCAGATTGGTTAACTGGAGTTCAGCCCAGCCAGGTAATTAACCAAGCAACCAGTCGATCCTTCGCATCTTCCGTAGTGCATAAAATGGGTACATGATTTCTGTCGGACCTCAGGCGACGAAGAAATGAAAAAAAGTTACCTTCAGGAGGAATTGTAATCTCTAGCCAGTCACCACCGTACATTCGTCTTACCCACAAACCAAGATCACATCGAGTCCATACAAGGGAGCAATTCCAATCTTCGAAATGAGAGATATGCTTAAAGATTTCGAGAAAAAAAAAATGTGTTTTTATGGTGGTAAGCGCTCTCAAGAACGCGGTGCGAAACAGGTAATTGTTATCCTTTTTGTACCCTGAATTATATGAGCTATATTAAATGATCACATTTCTTATCAAGGTGAATCCTGATCCATCGAGCCCTACAACATAGAAAAACCTCCTTCCTGTGACCTTTGTGGGGATGCAGAGGTAAACACGGTCCCTAAACAGCAAAGGTCACACTAACTTTCCTTTCTTATTCCCACCTGATTGCAAGGACGTTGCCGGCGCCGTTATTGATTATTAAAGAAATTGAGTCACTGAAACGTGTACAGTGAGAATGGCGGTTACTCCCAGCCCCATTCAGTTGATTCATTGTGCAATTTCACTGATTCTGATCAATCACGGAGTAGCAACCATTGATACGTGCAGTCAGTCAAGCTAAGCTATATATTGAAATACTTGACCTCAGAGGAATCTAGTGGCGCAAATATGTTTTTTGTCATGCATCGAGAAATGTCTTAAATAGTCCTTTTTACAAAAAAAAAAAAAACGAACATGGGCTTAGTGAGAATCTTTTATGGAATGTTTTAGCCAGATTTATTATTGAAGATAATATATTTCAAAAGCTAGAAAAGAAAATCAAGTTTTCTGATATATTCAAATGATTCTAATATATAGTTGAAAAGAAGTAAATGGGGCAAATAATAATGTGTAATAAAAAGCGGCGAGAAATACTTGATCCCTCGAATTTTTCTCACAAAAGACAGCATAGTTTTTGAATTGTTTTCTATTTTGATGTAATCTGATATATTCAGATATGTTTAAAATATTGAGCAAAAAAGACCATATTGGAATATTTATCAATGCATCAACCGAAAAAAATATGTTCACCATTCGATTCGTCGGGCATTTTACAAACGACAAGCTTTGTTTTTTCCTTGTTGCACTGGAGATGTAATCCGATGCATTCAAATAATTTTAATATCTCGGAAAAAAAGACAATAGTTTTTGATTTTTTTTTCTTGGTACTCTTTTAGTGTAATCCGATATACTCAGATATTTTTAATACCTATATTGAAGAAAAACAGCAAATTGGGAGACCAGAATGTTCGACGTTCGACCAGAAAAATATGTATAGGTACCACTATGTACATTTCTATGTACGCTTAAATACCATTTGTAAGGTTATGCTCATTTGGTGATGTATTACGATATCTTCATGATGTTGGGACACTTATCAATATTTGACTAAAAAGATATTTACACCAATCGATTCATCGGATCGACTTTTACATAAGACAGCAACGTATTTTTTCTTAGTTCTTCGATTGACGGATCTCATTTATCCAAATATTTTTAATTTTTAGAGGAAATAGGGCTAAAGGGCTCCTGAACTGTTTTTTCGTTACTGAATTGGGTCCGACTTTCCGTTCGAACCACTGTGCATTGTGGTTGCAAAAAAATAGCTAAGCTACTTTTCTATTCTAATCTAGACTGACACGAATTCAAGTATAAATAGGACAGTCGTGTATTTAATGTCCGTTGGACATATCTCAAAAACGCTCTTAGTTTTCGAAATTTATTCCGCCATAGTTTCCATGCCGGAGAGACTACACCAACCACATAGAATTTACCTCACCGCATAGCGTAATACTGTTTCACCCAAAACGCAAAACACAGTCCCTGATCATCTTCTGTTGAGCGGGTCGATACCTGTTTGTAGCAAATCCAGCGAGTTGCTTCCTCTTCAGTGCGGAACTCGACAAATGCGAAACCTCTCGATGCACCTAAATCGCGATCGGTCGGGTGGAGAGAAGAAAGAGCAAAACACAAACGATATCAATGTTACGCCTTTCAGTGATACTCGGGCACTGGATTCATTACGGGTTTTAGCTACGAATATTATTACACGATATAGCTGTCGCACCCAGTATCGGACCATCGACTTCGTATACAAAGGAAAACACGCGGGCTTTCTCAGTATGTTTTGCATTGTGTGCGTACTTCTGCCATTTTTCTTCCGGCCAAATACGCGAAAACTCCAGTTTTTTCGTTTACCTGGTGTACCATTTTCTAGTGTCGCTCTTAGAAAATGTTAAACCATTTCCGTTGTCACATGTCCACTACTTACCATGGATAATAAAAGATCTAAACAAAATAACCAAACATTATAATGTTTATTATTACCTGTTTTCTTTCTCCGGATCAACCGAACGTAGAGCGCTTGCAGTCCACATTGTATAAGATCACTGTTAATCTGTACAAATACACATAAAATTTAGACAAAAAAAAAAAAGACAAAACATTCAGATATTCCGATACGTACATCCGCTTCAGTTATATGTGCGGCCAATCCCCGAACAATGATTTTGTTATTCGGTTTTTGATGGTAAAAAAAATTCCTGAGTGTTGTCACTATCATAGTTATCATCAAATTCGTTAGAGTGTTGCACTGGGGAATAGTTCCGTTTGTTCGGTTTGTCTCGATCCCTTATAGTAATTTGAATATTATGGTGAATATCGATATTTTGGAACAATAAGTTGAACCCTACCTTCGATCTCTATCTCTTGATCTGCGTTCACGATCACGACTTCGGTGACGATACCGGTCTCGGTCACTGCATATTGAAAAACAAACATGTTTAAGAAATAATATTTAAAAAATGATTTCATTGACGCACCGATTATCGTACGAATTATCACCATAGTCCTGATCTATCAAATCCCTGTAGAGGTCTCTTTCCGGGGTCCGACGATTATTATTACTAATATACCGTTCTCTACTGTATGACCGCGATCGGCTACGACTGTACCGTCGGTAGTGGCGTTCCCTAAAAGCAAAAATACAGCCAGTTAGCATTTGAAAATCCTTAAATATCCTGCTGCTTTGGAGATCTCCAAACAAAGAACTCCTCTTTGTTTTCATGACGGATGTTACGCGTGCAGTTTCTTCAAGTTAAACTTGTGCACAGCCGGATAATTACTTTGAACGTCCATGGTTGCCTCGGTCCCGGTCGTCCCGGCGGTTGCGATTCCTATAGTAACCAGAATTGTCACTGTCTGGACTCGGTGAGACTATAAACAATCACATTGCAAATCAGCATTAAGTTTCATTCCAACAAAGGCGACATATTCTTTGAAAATTCAACTATATATGAGCATGTTTAACGCTCTTTCATGAAATCCCACCTCATCCCATCGAAATCATAAGCAAAATAGAATCAATGCGATTTTCTGGCAGAGCTTCAGCACATTGAAACTTCCCCATAACGAAAAGAAAATTGCAACCAAGATGGCAGACTTACACTCCATGTTTGCGGACTGAGGCCCAAACCTTTCTTCGCAGTACTTTCTTCAAACAATAGCTTTCTTTCAATACACTGCTTTTACTAGTTGGAAGAATACTTTTGCTCCGCTTTTTTTTAAAAGCGTACTAATGATTTTGCTGCACTATTTAATCTATTTTAGAGCTTTGCACTTATATTTCCATCAATTCATTATTTCACAGCCAGAATCAGTGAAAAATTAAGGTCTGTTCCGTCTGTTCTTTAACAAGCAGAGATGCCAGATATTTTATTTAAATTCTGTACACTCTGAAAACAGGGAAACCAAATTTAGGTAATCAGTTTATCACACGGAAAAACACAAGTACATAACATTGAGTTCTCTTCAACCATGTCGATGCACCCCTAGATGCACCCTGCTTCCCAAGGGTGGACTGCTTTCACCGTGATGGCAATATTTAGTATGGAATGTCACCGCAATTCGGGCGCCACTATATTAACATACACACGATTTTTTGTTATATTCGTTTTCGCCAATTCGTCTGTTCTCTGTCTTTTGAGTGAGCACTGCCAAAGTAACCACGAGGCTACAACAGCATGAATATGTAGGGCATATGCATTACGCATAATGCATCAAAGTTGAATTGAAGCTGAAAAGGACCCCACTAAGATCAAACAAATCTCATATCTTTTGTTATGCCGTAACACAGAGAACAGACATCCAGGCTTGAACATTCTTTTTTTCAATTTATTGTGTAAATTTCAGGTAAATTTTTAAAAGCAAACCGTTGGAAAAACAACGCAACCTAGTCTAGGTTTCACCAAATTAAAATTGACAGACTATTAAATCTCCAGGCGGCCAAATGGAGCCATCAACATACGATTCACCCAAATAAACGAAAAACGAGCTGTAATTTTAAAATGACAGTTACATAAATTTACACACGGAGGGCTTCAGCTTGGATGTCTGTTCTCTGTGGCCGTAATGCTCCCAAGTAACCACAAGCATTATATTATTGCTCTTATTCAACACAAAATCAACATCATTAATGCGGAATCGCATCAATTCAACAGTTGTCAAGTAATGAAGCGTTAGATTAGCTTTAAGAATATTGTTGCGACAGGTGATGAGGTTTCGGACCATCCAGTTAGCGAAACTCGGTTTTTGTGGAGTTTGCTTATAGCTGCAATTCAATATTTAATTTCATTATTTTTAAGTATATAATAGTTTACCCGTAGGCATAGTTATTTAATAGGTTTACATTAGTTTAAATAACTAGATTAAGAGTGAATATAATTAGAAACTGATTCTTACATTTTTAGTCCCTTTTGTAATTTAACCTTGTGCAACTGAAACTTTGTAATTAATTTTGGTAGGTAGGTAGGCGATAAATATCGGTGTGTATCTTTCAAGTGATCTGATTGTACTGAGTGTGCTGTAGCGGTGATCGTCTGCTGATCGTAAGTCACTCGGTTTCACTCTCTGCAGTTGGTATTAGCCGCCCCACTGATGATATTTCGGCCGGTTGAGTACCGTCCACAACAAATATAATGATGCATTACCAATGCAATGATACATTACCAAAGCAATAATGCTACTTAAGCAATGTCTTATGGCATTACAAAAGATATAGCATTAGTTTGATCTTAGTGGGGCCCTTTTCAGCTTTAATCCAACTTCAATGATGCACTAGACGTAATGCATATGCCCTATATATGCAAGCTATTATAGCCACGTGGTTACTTGGGCTAAAGTAGCATTATTGCATTGGTAATGCACCACCATATTCTTAAAGCTAATCTAATGCCTGGGACAGACATACATCGTACAGCGTTGTTCTCCTTTACTCTAGTATCTGTTTTTTTATTATTGGATTAATGAATTTGATAGTTCGTACAACGCTGTACGTTGTATGTCTGTCCCAAGCATATCGCTTTATTGCTTGACAGCTGTAGAATTGATGCGATCCCGCATTAATGATGTAAAATTTGGGTTGAACAAGTGCAATAACATAATGCCTGTGGTTACTTGGGTGGGCCACATCCAAGTGAGTAAACTTTGTAAGTAAACTTTTCCATTAAACTTTGTAGTTTGCTTAAGCTCTAATAAGCTGAACAAAATATGGTGGACACTAGGGTGGACACGTTCATTAGTTGCTTCTTTTGTCAGCAAAATGTACCCGGATCAACAAATTGCTGATTTTTTCAGCACGATGAACCATTCCCGACCAACAGAAACGACAATCAATATGAAACTAGCGATTTGAAATTGGTTCACTGTTGTAGAACCCCGTGGTACGAAGTAAAGCTTGCAGTCTGCACCTTGCTACACACTCTTGCGCTTTTCAATTCCCTACACGCTAACACCCCGTTTGCACTACAACCTATATTACGTCATATAGAGTATCTTGATATCAAACGACATGCACATTATTTCCAGTGAAAACTAGATGTATAGATACTGATATCAAGAAAGTCTACACACTTAGATTTTTTTACAGTATACTGTAATTTTTTACCGAATATGAAACAGCTGAACATTCGGTAATCGATTCGGTAGTTTTTTAGCTTTACAATACGTTCAGTAAAGTTAACTTCGCTACTGAGCTGTCAAAACTTACCGAAATGTTCTGTAAATTTTGCTGAACGATTGGTATTGTGAGCTTTCACATTTTTACCGAAAATGATGTAAAAAATTTACAATTGCTCAGCAAAATTTACAGATTCGTTTGTAAATGGGTTTTTATTGATTTTATTTCTTGATTTTGAAATTGAGGATAATTAATGAGTTAAATTAATATGTCATTCGCATTCATTTCTTGCCCATTTCTGTTTATTTATATCATTAATTTGTGTGTTAATAATTAAAATAGTATGATCAGATAAACTAACACTTGGTTACCGTTGCGTAAAATATCTTAGGCATTTCCCATCTAACGTTGCTGCAATCGGATGATCCTTGGAGTAAGCCAACCAAATTCCTTTCCTTGTGAATGTGGCTACGGTCCCGGAAAGTTGCTGTCCATATCTCCATTTTTGGCACTTATTTTTGGCTGCACTCACGAGAGCTGGTCAACATTCAACTTCAAAATGGTAGGAAAATATTGCGTTTTACAGCATGGAATAAATTTACAATCTGTTCGGTACTTTTTTTACACTTCTTTTGCAAAAGAATAAATTTACAGTTCATTCGTAATTATTTTTACAGTGCTACGTAACTGCTGCCATTTACAATTTTAATCGGTAGTTGTTTTCTACAATGTTCGGTAGTTTTCTGCAAATTACAGAAATTCCGTTGTTTTGATTGCCGGAATTTTGTCAAATGTCATATTTTACTAAATGTTCGGTGAAATTTCTGTTTTACAGACCGAATTCAGGAAAATAAGTACCGAACATGATATTGGAAATTTGGTGTGTATATCACGTAATATACGTTGTAGTGTGAACGGGGTGTAACACCCCGTTCACATTACAACTTATATTACGTGATATAGAGTATCTTGATATCAGCATCTATGCATCTAGTTTTCACTGGAAATAACAAGCATGGCATTTGATATCAAGATACTCTATATCACGTAATATAGGTTGAAGTGCGAACGGGGTGTAAGATGAGAATAACCAAAGATCGTTAAAAAGTAACGATAATCGCTCAAAAGTGCACATACCCAAATTATACGTTAACACAGATTACCTAATATTATGTTATAGTATTGAATGAAGATAAACGTTAAAAATTACCGTTTTTTAACGTTACTTTTTACTGAAAATTGGGTATTTTCTTTGTAGTTTTATTTTATGGAATGCTAAAACAGCAGGCATGCAATTTATAAATTTATCCATTCGGTGTAATATTAAAAATTTTGCACTTAACATGAAACAAATGTTTATATGTATTACAGAAATATGTTTTCTGTATTAAAAAAAATAAGTATTAATAAATTATTACAGAAATAATTTTCGGCATCGATCCAACAGTTTGACACGTTTATTTTTTCGCCTCGGGATTCCACAAGCATCCATCTGAGCTAGAATCAAATAAAATAATGC
This sequence comes from Aedes koreicus, assembly GCA_024533555.2. NCBI lineage: Eukaryota > Metazoa > Arthropoda > Insecta > Diptera > Culicidae > Aedes > Aedes koreicus. Next base: position 59,086 of record JAHHFK020001558.1, read on the forward strand.
GAAGTTTTTGCTTCAAATATTGGGACATGAATAAACTATTTCTTGAAAGATTAATAAGAAAAATAATTAGCTTTCCGCTATAACAATATGGCAGTATGAAAATAGTATGAAAATAACAATATGGCTACCGCGTTGCTTCAGCAACGAAAAATTTATTAAATATTAGGTAAATAATAACGTCCAATATAAGAAAATGAACATTACCCATATGTCAGTAAAAATTACTGTTTATTATCGTTTAATTTTACCGATATTTTGGATATTGTAAAAGTTACCTAATTTTAGGTACAATAAAAACCTAATTTTAGATATTCTCATCTTAGCATGTACGGTACTAGCAACAATCAATGTGCAACTAGCGATTTGAAATTGGTTCACTATTGTAGAACCGCTAGTTCAGAATTACACCTTGCAGTGTGCACCTTGCAATGAACTCTTGCGCATTTCAGTACCTTTTGGTACAAGTATCTTTGTTTTTGTTTTGATTCGCTATGTTATTTTGACAGAATATTTGAGAGTGTATTGGTGTGAGTCACGTTACTAGGTGCAATTCATTAAGCTTGAGACCGAGCTTGGGACCGGTGTGCAACACTCAGCGAAACAAACTTTCGATATTCATAAGATTTCATTATGATTATTTGCTATAAGAAAGCAGTATGAATTTCATAAATTTGCTTAATGAAATATAATGATGTTGAAAAAAAATTATGGAGCAACCTGGATTCGAACCTTGAACGTTGAGGTTATGGGTCGAGTGACCTGACCACTAGTATATATCAACACTTGTAAATAGGAAAGCTTACAGGTGAATAAGAACAACGTCGTGTAAAACAAAACCCATTCATTAGTCAACCTTATGAAATTTAAAGCATCGTTCATAAGATGAACCATATGAAATTCTTAAGATTATTTGGCTGAGTGTAGTACTTCCTGAGCCAAAAAAATATATTCATTTTCTTCATGACTATCCATCCGCTGCCCATACGCTATACGAGAGGAAATTTTTCAGAGGATATTTCTGAGGCAGTTATTTCATGGTTTTTATCCTCAAAAGTTCCCAAGTAACCATAAGCATTATATTATTGCTCTTATTCAACACAAAATCAACATCATTAATGCGGGATCGCATCAATTCAACAGTTGTCAAGTAATGAAGCGTTAGATTAGCTTTAAGATTATAATGATGCATTACCAATGCAATGATACATTATCAATGCAATAATGTTACTTTAGCAATGTTTTATGGCATTACAAAAGATATAGCATTAGTTCGATCTTAGTGGGGCCCTTTTCAGCTTTAATCCAACTTCAATGATGCACTAGACGTAATGCATATGCCCTATATATGCAAGCTATTATAGCCTCGTGGTTACTTGGGTTATTATTAAACATGAAATACTCAGGGGCAAGTCACTCGGCCGCCATGTGTTGACCACGGAGAAAAACAGTCCCGTTTGAAACAACAAACTTGTGTTTTGAATTCCAAACAAAAAAAAGGTGTTTTAAAAATCCGTTTTGTTGTTTGAAGCCAACGATTCAGTTTTGAAACAAACAGGCAGGCTGGTTGTTTCTACCTAAAGATGTTACCACAAAACAACACAAATTATGGTTGTTCTAAACTAACATATTTGTTGACCCGTAATCTACCAGAACCTTTTCTTGGTGCGTTAACGGGGTATCAGATCTACCACCGAAACCTAGTCTGAATTAATTCAAACTAGGGAACATATTTGTTTTTGTAATCAAAGGAACAAACATTAGTCCTTATTAAATTGTATGCCTTGTGAAAGGTGACAATACTCGGATTGAGCCACCGAGGATGAGAGTAACATAAGGAAAACATGGTTAGTATTCATTTATGTGAATTCGCATTTTTTATTTGATGTTCTATAGTTTGAATTGATTATGACTAGGGTTCTGATGCATGTCAGTATCGGAGTCATTGTTTCTTTTCTTTGCAATGAACCTGGTTTTGACTGATAAAGGGGCGCGCCTTTGAAGAGTGCTCTCACTCCTCAAAGGGTTTAAAAAGCGGAAACTTTCAATAAAACTCGATTCATTGCCAACAAAACAAACAATGACAACTGTAACAACACCGAATACTTCATCATTTCTCAATAGTGATGAAGTAACTCGACATGCACTAAATAAAGGATACGGGATATACTACAATAGATCAAATTACTGGTCGCAGTGGTTTATGTCCCGAACAGAGGAGAAAAAAAAAATTTGTTGTCTTCACCTTGCAAGAGGTTTATTATTACCAAAACACAGGTTGCGTTGACTCAGGGAAACAAATTAAAATTTTAGACTGATGGCTGACCCACAATTGATACGTTGCGGATGCGTTGACGTAAATTTGACAGAAAACCTATGGGAAAACTGTCAAATTCACGCAAACGCATCCGCAACGTATCAATTGTGGGCCAGCCATGACAACCAAAGCGGCGGTTAAATCAAACTGACATATTGTTTGGAGAAAAAACAACTAAAAGTTTAGTTTGAAACAAACTATTTTTTGGGTTATTCCATTTTCCGTCCGGTCCCGCTGCATGCTCTTTCCATTTGGTTTTCAAAGCAGGTGAAAATTTAATTTAATGAATTTAGTGAAAACCTGAAAATAGTATAAAGGCTCCTAGTAACATATGTAGATTTCTTTTAAACTGAGAGAGGCCTATAAATGTTAATGTGCGCTTTTCTAATGTTTGTTAGCCTTTTATTCAAATAAATAGTATTGAAATTATTACAAAAGAAATGTCGGTGAACGAAAATGTTTGTTGTTTCAAGCCCAGTATCGACTTAAAAAGTAGAGAGGTTACGGAATTTTGTTCAATTTTATCAAGCGGAATTTTGACAATTGATCTGCGTGGAACGAAATGTCAGCTTCACTTACGGAAAAATCGAGCGGAATATTTTTCCGAAAGTAAAAATGACAGCTCCCATTAGTTTGCGTGGAAACCTTACAAATTCCAATTTTATTTTTCGTTCTTTTCAGGTGGATACTGCTGCAGAAATTTCTTTTCGATTCTTTACTTTTCCGTTTCAGTTAACGCAATTCAACATGGGTTTGGGATAGAAAAAGAAATTTCTTTCGAACACGATACCGACCTTCAACTGTTTTCGTTCGTTTGTTTCAAACAGCAATTCAGTTTAAATCATACTAAAATTTGTTTGAAACAAACCATGAGCGTTGGTAGAACCAACTAACAAATCTGTTTGTTTTCGTAGCTGTCAGAATGAAACAACCAACATAATAGTAAATTCAAACGGATGTCAGTTGAACTTAACTGCTTAATTCCCAAAACAATTACTCAACATTTTAGTTTGTTTTAACCACCGTAGGTGAGTCAAATCACACTAATATGATGTTTGTGCCCAATTCAACGTGAAATTCCAGTTAAATGAAACTAGAATTTGTTTGCGTTTACTAATCTTTTTTCTCAGTGACAAAAACATAATCCGACACAGTCCGCCACACTTCAAACACCTCGCCGCCACATGAAAGAAGAAAATCATTTCTGGTACCTCTGTCATGAATCGAATGTTTGTTTTCCCCTGGGGGTACGACACATCTAAATCCAGATTCAAGATGATAGAAAAATCTCACGCTCGCGAATCAATATCTGAAAAATCTTGTTTCAGCTTGTGAATCTTAATCCATCAGCTTGCATCGTGCTCCATCTTTTTGCAGTAAATCTTTAAAATCTTCATTAATCTTCTTTCTATCTACTAAGCGGGCGCACATCGCACAAAAGCAAAACAAAAAAATCCTGCATCTGAGATAGAGTCGCACCCCCCTGGTTTTCCCACTGTTTTATTCCCCTCTCGCTTGCGCTGATGTGATTCAGATGATGCATATGTGTGCGTGGATTTAACGTCCAAAACAACTATGGTTGCCAAAAAGCATACATTTTCGAGTGAAATTTTGTCAGATATGTTGAAGCACAGAAACACCTTCTGCCACCTTCCAACACCCCGAAAAAATAGTTGAGACCCAAAAAAATGTTTTTTGTACTAATAAGAACGCCCGTTATTGATATAAATGGAAAGTAAACTTTTTTTTTTAAATTTAAACCCCCTATCGATGGTTTCTAGAATCTAAAACACTTTTTAGTTGTCATGACTTTACGGTTCGGATTGTAAACCCTGTGATAAACCGAATATATTATTGATCACATAGTTCTTAGGTTAATTAACAAACATGGATGATATCAGAAATTGTTTAACCACATCAGATTAGATTAGATTATAATCCGAATAGGTTTTCAAATATATGTCATGATTATTTTCAATGCACGTTGTTAGATGCTCGAGCAGTATTCTCACAGTTTGAATCTATCCTGATGATTCACTATGTTATTTTGACAGAACATTTGAGGGTGTGTTGGTGTGGGTTATACTTATGACAGACATACAACGCTGACCTTTGCACGAACTGTCAAATACTTTAATCCAGTACCAAAAAAACACGTACTAGACTAATGGAGTACAACCAAGTTAGTCTATGGTACAACGCTGTTCGTTGTATGTCTGTGCCAGGCATTACGTTATTAGGGGTGAATCATTAATACTTATGACAGACATACAACGATGACCGTTGTACGAACTGCCAAATACTTTAATCCAGTACAGAAAAACACGTACTAGACTAAAGGAGTACAACCAAGTCTAGTTAGTCTATGGTACAACGCTGTACGTTGTATGTCTGTCGCAGGCATAAGCTTGGGACCGGTGTGCTAGTACTTCCTGAGCCACAAAATATATTCATTTTCTTCATGACTATCCAGCCGCTGCTTGAGTTAAATGACAGATTACTGTTTGAAATTTGCATATGACAATTAATTGCTTCTTAGTTGCAACACGTTGCAATTTGTGAACTTGCAATTAAAAGACGTTGCAATTAACGAAATTGCAATTGGCGAAAGGTCAAAGAGAATTATCCTTGGAATTATGGCAGCAAAAATGGAAATGGTCATCAACGATAACTTAAATTATTCATGAATGCTTTGTGGTTATGCGGTTATGCAGTGTTACAATACATTTATATTGTTTTTCTTATGTATTTTTTATTCGGTTAGCTAATTATCCAAAAAAAATTCTTGAGTATTAATTTTAATCATATATGTATGACTTCAGTCTTCCGTATGTAGTGACGTTGACGGCAATCATTCAAACGTCACTGTGGGTTTATTTTTCTTCTTCTTGGCATCTTCAAGCCACTTCTTCGATTCTTGTCGTCGTCCGCCATGTTTTTTCTTTGATTCATGTTTCGTGTCAAGTAGTCGGGTGTTTTCTCCGCTAGAATATAATCGCCTTGGCCCGGAACAGTGTCCTATTCCAAAGGAACGGCTTTCGGAGCACCACAGAAAGACTTCAGTGTGTGAGAAAGTGTTAAAAAATCGATGCTAGTTGGAGAGGATATAAATACGATCAGTCAATTTTGGGAATCCTGGTAGAATAAACAACAGTTGAAGAATCAGTGTACTGAAGGCAAAAAGTGATTATGATGAATCGGAGTGAGGGACTTGTTCGACGTGTTAAAGCTCGCGACACAGAATCAAACAGTGGCGGTGGATCGGGCTCTAACAATTATGACGAAGAGAACAAAAATGAAAATGAGGATGAGTTGAACGATTGCGACTCGAAGGAAACAAGACTTACCCTAATGGAGGAAGCTACTACTGCTTGGGCTTAAAGATAAGGAGGTACGTTTTATGGTGAATTACTAATTATGAAGTATTTTTGATTGCGTGTTTATCTATGGAAACTGAAGTGCCGTGGATGGACTACGGTTAGTAATTGATAGTGGGAAGAGGATCCTACATTGGTGGGTGCTTTATAATGGAACTAAGGTGTGTTGAAAAATAAAACGTTAAATGAGATAGTACTTTGGATGCTCCTAGTTTCTCAAATGTGAAAGGGTTAGCAGACTATAAAGAAGGATGACACGTCTCACTGTATGACATAATTGAAGCATCCAACATCAGCACCCACTTTCGGAAGCTGTAGTATCGGTTGTAGTCCTTGTTGAAAACTCGAGTCATCCTCTAGCGACAATCGATCTGACTCTCATTCTATTTGCGCTCATATAGGCCATTTTTGATGTTTGAAACATAACAGAAAAATCCGTATATTAAATATATTTGAGATTTTTGTAACAATCGGTAAAGAAATGTATGCGCTGTGTTTAAAAAAATATAGAAGAATATTGAATTGCATTTATTAAAAATTGAAAATTAAAGCCGATTTCATGTACTGCTTATGTTTTGGGGAGGTAATTCGGTAGAACTTATCAGTGGAGAATAGCATTTACCACTGGTATTCTATGTTTTTCAACATAAACTAGCATTATCAATTATCTTCGCGAGTTTGTTTCCTTTATTTTGGGCTGTCCTATATGTCATGATGACTCTTGGGGAGGGGAGTTGGCTGAAATCCATACAAATGGGGGAAAACAACATTTGGAGCAGGGGTGGTAGCCTAAAACCTTCCATAGACTTGACATGGACTACGGACATCAACTTCAATCTAAATGTAATCTTAAACAAAATTAATGTGAAATAAAGTGACAATAAGCGGTAGTTGGTACCTATTGAAATTGTCGTGTATCAAAAACCGCCCAAGAAATCATGAGTTCCGAAACTTTGATTTTCAAGAAACTTTGTTTGTTTGTCTTTATTTGAGAGACTTTCAGCCGGTGGCTGGTTCATCTCTTGAAATATTAGCATACGAGGTAGGGCACAGAGGGGTCCCAACCAAGTTTCAAGAAACTTTAAATTTTTAAATACACACTACACTTTTCATCTACCCAACAGTGCTGATTTTTGACGGAGAAATCTCCGAAACGGAAAATTTGGCTTTAGTTCCGGTTGCGAAATTCGGAACTGGGTGTCGAACTCATCAGCAGTCTCAGTCTCAGCTCTGGGCAAACACAAATCTTCGGAACCCGCGGCAATCTCCAGGTTAGCGCCTTCTTGGGGTATTCTGGGACCTAAAGTTAAATGTGTTCCCATTTTCCGTTACGTGTTGTGCGGAAATTCAGCAATATTTTTTTGAAGGCAAGCGTCCGAAGAAGCCGGATTGTTTTAAACTGTGTTATGGGTCTTTTCGATCCCCTGGGTCTGTCGTCGATGTTCAGGATCCACGTGCGGGTTATTATCCAGCATCTTAGGCAAAATGGCTGTGAATGGGACCAAGAGATCGATGAGCAGAGTTGGTGTTTGTGGAAACGGTGTACTGAGTTGCTGCCCGAAGTAGAAGCTTTACTAATTCCCCGCTGCTACCTGGGCCACTACGTGTCCTCATTAACTGAATCCCTCGAGCTGCATATTTTTGCATATGATTGAACGCACAGTTCTGTGGACGGACTCAGGAACTGTATTGTCGTGGCTGCAGTCGGACCAGCATCGGTTCAAAAAATTTGTCGCATTCAGAGTTGGCAAAATTCTGGACTCGGATGCGAGACTGGAGATGGGTACTGACGAAGCAGAATATCGCCAGGGTGCTCACGGAAATTAGGGTCGCGGTCCTCCCTTGCAAAACGATTCTTAGTGGGCACAAGGTCGGTCGATGCTGTACCGATTGAAGAAACGGAAGAGGAAACCAGAGGAGTAATGTTGTTTCATGCGGTGGTGGAAACTGAAACCGTTTACAATTGCACGAAACTAGTGCGTGTGACGACAACGGTAGTCAGGGTGACCACAGACCCGGGAAAACCGGGAAAACCGGGAGTTAACCGGGAATTAAAAAAAACCGGGAGAAACCGGGAAAAACCGGGAATTTATGTTCACATGATTATTCATAATTTAGATTGTGTGTGATAATCCTCGACCTCTAGTTATTCCTATCTTAGCGTGTTCATCCATAACGATCTGTGAAATTCTAGAGTGTTTCAATTGATTTACCTTCTATGAATATCTTGACTCATTCGCGAAGTGTGTAGCAACGTGTGTTCTGACTTGCTGTCGGCAAACGTTTACCTATGAAAACAATGTATATTCGTCCCATGCGTTTGAAAGAAAGGGGATTAGACATCAGAAAACCGAATAATTATTATTAACCTAATAATAATCGTTCACTTTTTCGCTTTGTTGGTGATACTGAGCTCATATTCGTTGCCCAATTCCAACAATTTTATTTGCGAATTAACGCTTATCGTATTTTGACAGCCATTTTTTTTAATTATAAGAAGCGATACCAGTGTAGTATTACCACAATAACCGAAAACGGCTTTAAATCAAATATTTCTCAAATATATCTTGTTGGAATTCTCCTTGCATGTTATTTGGTCCAAGCAAGGATGTTTCGAAATCTCTCTATCCCGTTTTGTCGTTCTGGCTTCGCGTTTCTTTTCTTATTTTTTTGGGCAGGTATTTTTTTTGTCTATATTTTCTTCGTCCAATATTTCTTCCTGTGTTAGCTGTTCACACTGACTATCAAACCATCAAATCTTCGAGCACATCTATATCGAAAAAAAAAACTGTTGCGAAAGTCGGTTCTCCTTTTGACATTTTTTTTTTTCAATTCGAATTCAAACTTGCAAAATCCACACGAAAACAAATCGAAATGTTTTGTTCCCGCCGAAGAATGAAGATGAATTTTATTTCCCAGAGTAAAATTGGGTGTACACTTCAAGAAAACTGTAATTTTTGTGTAGATTTATTTCCCGCCACGGTAATTCAAATCCCGGGCTCCATTTAAAACACACAGCCGCACAAATCCCATGACGCTTTTCCCGACCCGTAAACCAGTCTTAAACCGGGAAATTTTTAACATTTGGTCCGAGAAAACCGGGAAAAAACCGGGAATTTGAAAATTAAAATTGAGTGGCCACCCTGCACTGAATTTGGTGTTTTTAACGAAATTCATAGCGCCTCCTTCAAACTTCAAAATCCTTGCTCCGTATACGTCGCAGAATTGGCGGCAATACACTATGCATTGAGCGAATTGCCTTTCTTCCCTCTGATCAATTTTTAATTTTTACGGATAGTCTCAGCTCACTTCAGGCTAATCGTTCAATGAGGCCGGCAAAGCACTCACCGTATTTCGTTAATGAAATACGATCTCTTTTGAGTGCTCTATCAAACAATTCCTACACCATCACCTTGGTTTGGGTCCCTTCTCATTGCTCCATTCCGGGTAATGAGAAAGCGGACTCACTTGCCAAGGTGGGCGCTATGGCAGGCGATATTTATCATCGACAAATCGCCTTCAACGATTTTTTTGCTATTATCCGTCAAAGGCCTTGATCAGCTGGCAACAAAAAATGTGATGCAGGGGATTTGGGCAGATGGTTACTTTCCATTCTCCCAAAATGTGGTTCAGAGGGTTCGATATTAGCCGGGATTTTATCAAGGTAATGTGTCGTCTAATGTCCAATCACTAATCGTTAGGCTCTTCATTTCTATCGAATAAGTCTGTCAGACACCAATCAATGTGGCTGTGGTGCAGGTTATCAGTACATCAACCACGTTGTCTGGCATTGTCTCGATTTCGAAATTGCCAGATCTGATCTTTGCGCATCCCTACGGGCCCGAGGGAAACCAGAGAAGGAAGATATTAGAGACGTGCTGGGTAAGCTGGACTTGGACTATATGGGACCAATTTACAAGTTTTTGAAACAAATAGATTCGTTTGATCCACTCTTAGCTGTCGTTTTAACATGTCCACCTCATCCCCTCCCCGCAATTCCGCTTCGATTGTTTCGTTACAGTTTAACACAATGCCACATCTGCGCCTGACCAACATCAACAATACCGCATCGCCAACGTTAAGATCCCTGCTTCCCCATTCCTACCAGAATCATTGTAAACCCTAACCTCGACCTACCTGCTAGTTTTTCGGCTTTCCAAAACTATCATTGTTACTAAGTTACATATTATCATTGTAAAAATTCAAAAAGAACTCGGCTCCGTTATGCCAATGGCTCTTGAGCCTTATAAATAAACAATTAAGTTAAATAAAAGTGCAGCATGACATCACGAAGAATTTATATTATCACCACAAGTTCGGTCACGCAAATAGAGAAACTGTGTTTAATGAACTGTGGCAGAATTTCTGGACCCCGAAAGCCCGTGTTGCCATCCGGCAGGTAACGAAGGAGTGCATGTTGTGCAAGGTTAATCTCTGTGTACGGTGGGAGTGAATTATCTTGGCCCAGAAGAAGTGATAGTGGGAGGCAGAAAGGAAAAGCGATGGGTTGCCGTATTCCTTTATATGGCTGTGAGAGCTTGAGCACACAATCCTGCCTAATGGCAATCAGAAAATTCACATTCAAGCGTGGAGCTCCAGAGTAGATCTTTTTTGATAATGCAACGTGCTTTCGAGGCGGCGATGATGAAGACGATTCAGATGATCAACGAAACGTGTGCTGAAAAGGTAATATCAGCCGTAACAGCATGGTACTTCAATCTCCCTAGTACTCCGCATATGGGTGGTGTTTGGGAACGAATGGTGCGATCTGCTAAAGATGCTCTGAGAGCATTGGACGACGTTCGGTGTCAAATGGCTATGAAGCAGGACAATTGAAATTCATGCAATACGTGCGGATTTATATTCATTTCTGAGGTATTCATTATTTTTATGACTAGAAACAGTGCCATCAGATAAAGTTACTGTAGCACCGAAAACAATCATCAACCATTTTATGAAGTGATAAATAAAATTGCTGATATTCAGTTCACAGCTCCAGCGCAAATGCAACAAACGCAATTTCAACAAGCCACCGCAGTATCAAACAGAAACGCGCTTGCCAGCTCGGGGAGTTTTTTGTGGAGCAATGCGTGCATCGTCAATGACAATACTTCTAGCAACACTGGTACGCATGTTTCGTGTACAAGTTGCGGCAGAAAATAATGCGAGAAATTTGTTCTATTTCTTTTCAAATCCCATTTCCAACTAATTCAAGTAATAATATCATTTTTTTTCGAGTGCAGTTATCTTTATAAAGTCCTTTTGAACAAATTTATTCAATGTGTCCTCCATTTTTATTAATATCATCCTCGTGCCGACGCCAAAGGGAGTTTGCTTTTCGGACGTGGTCCTCCGACATTGACTGCCATGTGCGTGTTATGGTTGACTTCAGGGTTTTCACACTAGGTTGTGATGTTTTGCAGGCTCGTGCTTCAACATATGCCCAAATCGAATAATCCAACGAGATAGAGAATCTAGATAGCTAGGGGGCCACAAATCCTTCAAATAAAACTTCATGTTATAGAAAAGCCATTGTTGGGTTCGGATTGGACGTGTGACACGGCTCTCCATCCTGCTGTAGGACAACGTTTTGGTCCTCGGAGAAGTTGACCTTTCCGCAGGAAGCACTTGGTCCTCTAAAATACCGATATACACTTCGGTATTGATTTTAACTCCAGCATCAATGAAAACAGGTGGCATTTTCCAACCGTTGGACGCCACCAAGCCAAACATCATGACACCAGCCGGATGTTTTGGTTTGAAAGTTAAATTTCCCTTTTTTCGGAACGTTCTTCCTTTTTCTGCGGTGATATGAACTGGTTCGTGCGGCTGTTCGCATTGACCACAGCATCGATGCTGAAAAGCTTTTCGGCAGGAGAACAGGATTATCTTTTTTTCCTTCTTCAACAAGGAAAGCAATCTCTTAGGACGACTTATAAATATTTCCATAGACCCGGTCCATATTCAATTGACGTTTCACGATGGCTCTGGAAGATTCATGCAGGTCTTCTTTGATGATTTTCCGCATGGATTTATCCGACATATTGGCTTCCTTTGCAAGTTTTCTTATGGAACGCACCAGGTTGCGAGCAATTTTTGCACGGACCAATTTGATCACGTTCGGCGTCCGTGCAAAGCGCGGACGTCCACTTTCCGGCTTCCGCTGCTTAGGACTTTTCCCCAGGGACTTTTTTATGCCGCATTAAACTGTTGCCAAATGGCACCCTACCACCTTGACAATCTCTTTCGGCGTCTTCTGGGCGAGCAACAAACTGGTGATCACTTCTTTCGCGAACATTTTGACGAATTTGCAATAAAAAATAAATAGAATGTTTGGATGCAGCACTTGAAAGTAGACATAAACAAATACACTTTCGACAGAAATTAGTCACTAGCTACACGAATTAACCCAATACTCAAAGTTCGAACATTTTCGCATTATTTTCTGCCGCACAGAAAACAAACTATTCGGAGTCATAGTTTACTGACCATGCATCAGAACCCTAGTTATAACCAATTCAAACTATAAAGGGTGTCCACAATTAAATTGCATCACTTTCAATAAGCTGTAACATTTCGCCCTTTTGGGTTGATTTCAACGAAATTTTGGGTGAAATGACCTCAGTGTGTATTGTTTACACTGCGTGAGTTTCATTGTGAAATGTGTCGCAGTTTCGAAAATGGAGTCGAAGGAACAGCACTTGCGCGAGAACATTTTGCACACGCACCTCGACAACCAACTTCTTTCGCCCCTAGCCATCAGAGAGATGTTGAAAATTCGCCAGTCTACAGTGTCACGTGTCATAAACCGTTTCGGGGAACGTTTAACTGTCGATCGGAAGAAGGTGAGTGGAAGAAAAGTGTTCCGAACTGTGTGAAGGATCACAAGCGAGTGGCTGCCTTTAAACGCAAACCCAACTGTTCCGTTCGGGATGCCGCGAAAAAGCTGCACTTGACCAAAAGTTTCGTGCAGAAAGCCAAGAAACGAGCCGGGCTCCGTTCATTCAAAGTTCAGGAAGCTCCAAACCGCAATGAAAAACAGAATAGGACAGCTAAAACAAGTGCGCGTAAGCTGTACACACAGATGTTGACGAAACCACACTGCTGCATCATGGACGATGAATCACACGTAAAAGCGGACTTTAAACAAATTCCCGGCAACCAGTATGTCACTGCGAAAGAGGCAAATTACGCTCGTATCTCTACAGAGATTTGCCTACATCAAGCTTGGATCTGTGTATTCCGGCAGCTACGAGATACCGTCCGGTGTACCACAAGGCAGCCATTTGAGTCCATTAATTTTTATTCTCTTCGTTAACGATTTATGCCACCGCTTACAATCACACCGACTCATGTACGCCGACGATCTAAAAGTTTTCAAAACCATCAGGAGTATGATTGCGCTGCTCTACAGCAAGACCTTGATACTGTATCAAACTGGTGTTTGTTCAATGGAATGGAGATGAATGCTATAAAATGCAAGATCATAAGTTTCAACCGGAGCCGTTTGCATATAACTTTCCACTATTTGCTACATTCAGAAGAACTTGAACGAGTCAATTCGATTAAAGACTTAGGAGTAACGATGGATAGTAAGCAGAATTTCAATGACCATCTTTCCATAACTTCCGCTAAAGCTTTTGCCGTCCTTGGTTTATTCGTAGAAACTGTTCCGTTTTCCGCGATATTCACGCACTGAAAGTCCTGTACTG
>JAHHFK020001559.1:0-203039 GCA_024533555.2 Aedes koreicus
CAAGGACGTGGAGCAAGACTGGTTATTGTTACCCATTGTATCTATATTAGTAAAATTTATTTTTAATAGGTTTGTGTCTACCATCGGTTGAATCTGTTGAATCGGTTGTGTCGATACTTTGTTCCGCCTTATTTTGTTATCGGGCGTAGCGTTTTGTCTATTGTTTCGGTTGCCTATTGTTGCGCGAGTGATCGAGTGGGCATCAGAAGTCGTGGATCGTCGGATAAGATCGGTCGGTGGTGAGGTACATAATTAATTGGGATCCAAATTATTCGTTCGCTAGGCTCGTCGGGCCACCCTATGTTGGAACAAATAAATAACTGTCCCATTTTGTAAGGGACTCCAGTGGCATCCGGACTGTTGGTGTGGATCGGTCCAAGTTGGTACTCAAGCGTTGAGATGAATTACCTTGTTTTCCCAATGAAAACCACAATCACACTTTGTGAGTGGCCCCAATAGCATCCTTACTGTTGGTTTAAATCGGTTCAAATCGGAAATCGGTACTAATTACACTTGACAGCTTATCGTTAACCAAAATCAACCCTGCTGCCATCGAATCCTGTTATCCAAAATCCCAGTGATTTCTCGTGGAAGTGCAGTGGACTCCGCGGCTTCCAATAAAGCGAGTATCACGTCAATATATTCCTACCCATTCCCTACTTGACCTGCATTCGGGCGAGGCCGGCGCCGGTATTGCCTTAGATTGGGATCACCAGTTTTTACACATTGAAGATGTATGTTATTTATGTCCCAAGCATCATCTGTTGGTTCTCTGTGTAATAACAGCTGATCTGGCAACAACGGAGTAGCAACTTCGGGCGGTCAATCATGCTCATGCTCATGCTCATTTTCCGAAAAATCGTGACTTTAGTGACTTTTGAATGCAAATAGTGACGTTTTAGTGACTAGCCTCGAAATTGTGACCAAGTCACTAAAAAGTGACCTGCTACCAGCTGGGATGCCATATTTACAGACATGTCTGTAAATTTTTCATTTTTGTTACAGACTTTTTTAACGATGACGACATTTAGCAGACATTTTATTTATGTTACAGACTTTTACAGACATTTGAAATATTTTTTAAATTTCAAATAGAAGTATTTGGGTGCACTGAAACTGTTTTCAAATGACAGCCATAGGTTTATCATTGGCCAGTCAATTTTCATTTGGATGAACGACCTTTGAACCACGATCTCGTCGAAACATTTGGAATAATGCAATGTAACGACCGACCAAGAAAATTACTTGTCCAATCGTTTAGTCAACTTTGAGGAGAACTCTGACGTACAAATGGGAAAAATTTATCCTCTGTTGACATTTCTGTTTCAAATACGCAATGTGAGTACTCCAAGTGCATTTTGAATCGAACATGACTCCAAGGTATTCGAAGGTCAAAGATTGGGACATGTCTCTTCCCAACAGCTTGAGACGCAGTTTGGCAGGGAACCGCCAATTCGGGAACTACCAATTCGATTTTTTTTGCGGTGAAAACTCGATCCCCAAATTTCGGGCCCAGATGGATAGGGAATTTTGCAATGGTCTTTGCAAGATTTCCGCACATGGACCTCTAAACCCAAACATTTTATTTCATAACAATAAGGTTCATTACAGTATTTTGTTTTTTAATTAATGAAATAAAAGTTAAAAAATTTCAGTTCAACTTTTTAATTTAGGTAACGGAAAATTGACTCTGTAATTCATTGTAATTCAATGGTTATTTTTGGACAAAGAAGAAAAAGTCTATTAAATTTATCAAATGAAAACTGAATTTTGATTTTAAAATACAAAACTGGAAAGAAAGTTATGGAAAAAAAATATATTTTAGAAAATTGTGTCATCGTAGCGTTTGCTTCAAGCTTAAGTATCAATCAAATATGAAACAGATGTGTTAGATTGCATACAATCCAAGAAATAGATGCAGAAATGTTTACATAATCACACATATAGCAAAATTGACACAGCTCGCTCTCTTATTACGTATTTTCGTCAAAAGAAGTCTAATTTTGCAGAAAACAAATTTACAGACTTTTTTAGACATTCCCAGACATTTTAAATTTTTATCGCAGACATTTGAAAAAAATATCTGGCATCCTTGGCTACCAGCCCTGCTAGTACCACACCTTTTTGGGCAGTAATATAACCCGAAATCATTTTTCCATGGAACTGTCTAAGGCTATTGTTACTCAGAAATCACAGCTTTCAGCGATGATAATATCCCGAAAGTGTTGCTTCCTTTTTTTTCTATGTTCATTCTTTTCCTTCTCCGTATTTCCTTAACCTACATATCTTTCCTCCCTTATTGTCGGGTAATGATGAGAAGGTTCCTGTGGCTAGGCACAATTCTCCCATTTAAGAGGGGAACGTGCCGTTGCAAGCCGAGGCTCTTGAGCCAACTTACCTGATACCTGATACTCTCCGCGAGGATGCTGAGAGTTTTGAGAAATTTACGTTTGAATCTTACTTGCCCTCTTTGTTTACAAAATCAGATTCGTCGGTTTGAAAAAGTATACGAGATTTACTTTCTTCTTTGTTTATCTCGGCATCACAGTGTCCATGTCAACCTAGTTATTCGGCACAGCCTACTAAATGCTCAGCTACATAGAATCCCGGCACGCGCACGATGCATGATTGCGAAAAAAAAAACATCCGTCCACTACTGCTCCACGAAATAAAACACTTAGTTCCCAAATTAAACTTAATGACATTTGGAATTGATTGATCTCTAGCCATTCCGGCTTCTCACTTCACAGCGATCGGCAGAACCAAATCAAACACTCTAAACCACCCGGATAAAAACAAAACAGGCACAAACTGGTTCGCAAAGTTGTCCTCCTCGATCCCAACGTAATCCACACTGCGTCATTCAGAAGCACAACAAACTCAAGGAACGAGGAGGAACAGGGAATTCCTCCAACAGCTCGATAATGTGCACTGTTCCTCAAAATCTTTGCCCCTCCAGAATGAATAAGAATTCAGAGAAAAATCTCTCAATGAAAGAAGAGTTACTCACTGTGTCCCAGCTGCCCCCAGCCGATGGCGGTGAGCTTCCCGGGCGGTAGCGCCTGATGCTTCCACAGGCAGGCCGGCTTGATGAATCGCCCGAAGGTGACAGTGCGGTTGAGCCGGATCAGCGCGATGTCATTGTACGCTTGAATGCCATTGTAGGCCGGGTGATGCACTATTTCGGAAACTTCCACATCCTCATGGTCACTGTCGTAATCGATGCTCAGATCGTACTCGCCTAGCCGGACGACCGTCGGTGGTTCACTGCAATTGATCGATAGATGCGTCATCGCATTCGAAGCCGAAAATGTAGGTACTTACTGCATTCGGGTGTTTGCGCAGTGGGCAGCGGTCAGGACGAACTCCGACCCAATCAGCGTTCCTCCGCAGAACCACTCAATGGATTCATTCGCTCTGGACCGACCCAAAGCCACCATGTGCGGATACTGTCCAACGTTGGTTTTCCAACCTCCGATCAGGTACTCAACCAACAAGAATCCTTCGGCTCTACCGCCAACTTGCAGCAACACAACAAGTCCAAAAAATGCACGCCACATCCTGATTTAACCGGGACCTTTACTCAATCAATCGTCTGCACTGTTTCGCGGTGTAATTGAGAATAACTATCAACTGGGATTTGAGCTTAGTAAGTGAACCAGTGTCGGTGCTCGTCGAATTAACAACTCGGAATGATTCATGTTTTGGTGCCTTGGTTGCTGCAGAGCAAAATCGACAAGCGTCTCCTTCTCCCCCAAAAGTGACGACGACGACGACGACGACGACGACGACGACGACGGCTAAGATGACTATGACGCGTGCGAGTGTGATCGGTTGCGGTCTCGCGTCTTACTTGCATGAGGGCAGGTACCTGTTGAGAGCTCACCAATTCTTAAGACGTCGACCGGCGGCACAAGCAGCTGTGCGGGGGCAGACAAGGGAAGGTGCGTCGCTTGTCGTCACAGAGGCTCGCACGAGACCGGGTGGTGACGAACAGGTGAAGATCAATGGGCAAAATTTGATCACCGCAAAACGGAATTTCAAAAAGAATTTGCACGAGCGAGACGCGAGCGTTTGGCCACAGCTTAGTTCCCAAACAAGGTTGTTTTGTTTGATTATTAGCATCTCTCCGGAAGATGTATTATTAATAAGCTATCACAGCGGACTTTGTTTCTATCAGAGCGCGCTGTGTGACTAAGCTGTCGATGGCTAAATTTATCGAAATGGCAAACGAGATCAAGTTATTGAGATCCGTTTCACTGCTAATCATGAATGCCATAATGTACGGCAAATGGAATTGTAAATTTTATTATGAAAAATTCCTTGAGTCATGTCGAGCAAATCTTCAAAAATTCAGTACTGTGAACTCGGCAAGTCATCGAACGTGACTCACATGGTTTTTGGAAAATAATTCATGTTTTCTTGTGTGCTTCGGGCGTTTGAGTATGTTCGTTGTGGCTGAAGGAACACTGCTAGAGTAGAAAAGTCACGCGACGAGAATCCGAATAATTGCCGTTCCCTAATCAAATAGCAAAATAAGTGGGAATTGTGATAATCGCTTATGCAGGCAGTATGATGATCCACGTTGGCCTCTGTATTCCAATCACATGGAAATCAAACGATCTTGAAAACCTAGTAATTGTAAACCGCGTTCCATAACTTTTGATGGTACATAAAAACAGCCAGAACAAGTGATTGTATCAAAGTTTAATGAAGGGTTTATCTCTAGCGTACAATTGATCAATCAGTCCACTGAATTGGTCGATGAACCTGAAGAAATAAAACAGCCGGTTAAGGCCGAAGTTAGTTGGGCCTCCGTTTGGTGTGTCGCAGATTGTTTTGCAATTTTATCCATTTGATTTACCCAGAAAAGTCACGTCACTGCGCTTTCTCACTTTACCAAATGACAAACGTCACTTCGACTCTCGGAATTAACCTCTTTTAGTTTTCACAGGAATGTACTTTTACCGCAAAAAAAAATGCCGAAAATATAAAACCTTGCCTTCGTTTTCAAATGCCAAGGTTCGTTTAGTGCAGTCTTTTGGAAACTGAGAAACGTCCATCGATAGCAAGCTCTCAAAGAAACAACTTGGTAACATTATATTTATTAATAAAATTCACGATTATCAGTGAATGTGTTTGCAAGTCAAATTACCGTTAAATTTCCTAAATTAGCCATCAATGTGGAACGACACCACGAGACGATTCACGAACCTGACGAAAATGAACAAAATGAATTTTCTAACTAATCTCCTGTATAGATCTGTGCGCCGCCGCCGCCGCCACTATTTTAGACCGGCGCGCCGATGAAATTTTTCACCGTGTATGCAACCCTTCAGTTATGTTCATTAGCCGTTAAGGTTGAAGATTTCGTAATTATTTTTTGAAATCAATGATTGCATTGTCCTTGTATTGGTAAATCTATCTGAACATATGTGTGAGAAGATGAATATCAAAATCTAGTCTTAAGCTTACCACTACACGTGTATCCGTATTTGAGACATGTGTTTTCGTAGGAAGTATTGAAATTTCCTGTAATATATATTTATTTTAATAGCTCACGAGGTGAAATTGCTTGCGTATCGCTTTTCAATGAATGGGTTATCATCTAACATGTGAGATGTTGTTTTCGTGGGAATTCTTAAGATTTACATTAAAATTACTCACTCACGAACATGACATTCAATGGTATGAATTATATACGGCGAGACGTTCAATGATCGTGTAATGGTAATGATCTACCAGTTGACTGAAAGAACACCGAGATAAGTGGCACAATTTATGAAAGGAGGGGAGGTGGGTCTGATATTTTAATAACCACATTCATGAGTTGTGTTGGTATCGAAAGCTCTCAATTAACAACTGTCAAAGTGCATCTAGAACACTAAGTTGTGAGTAGGCCAGAAACTAATTGTAAAGGCAATAAGCTGGACAAGTCAAAGAAGAAGGAAAAGTGTAGTGCACTGTAGAAACAACCCTGCTAGGGATGTACTCTTCTAGAAGGTGGAGGGGTCTCAAACCACCATAGAAACATTTCTTGCGCTCAAAAACCTCCACATGCCGAATTTGATTCCATTTGCTTGATTCATTACCGAGTTATGCAGAAATGTGTGTTTCATTTGTATGGAAACCCCCTTCTTTTCGAAAGAGGAGGGCTCCGAGTCACCTTTTTTTTTAAATTTTTTTCCGTCAGCCTATTTCCTCACCGACGCCAGGAAGACGACTCCTCCACCTGGACCCTACCTATCGACTCATGAATATGAGCCGGGACCAACGGCTTTACTTCCCTTCCGAAGGAAAACGTGACCAGATTTTTTCGCCTCAGAAAAACCACCGACGTCGACTGGAATTGAATCCAGACCCACTGGGGTGCCAAGTAGCAGTCACGCTTACCACTACACCACCGACGCCGGCTCGAGTCACCTTACAAACATTTATTGTCTTCTAAAAGCTTCACATGCCAAATTTAGTACCATTTTCTTGATTGGTTCTTGAATGATGCAGAAATTTTTGTTCCATTTGTATGAGAGTCCCCCTCTTCTAGAAGGCGGAGGGGTCTCAAACCACCATAGAAACATTTTTTGCGTTCAAGAAACTCCACCTGCCAAATTGGGTTCTATTTGCTTGATTAGTTCTTAAGTTATGCAGAAATTTGTGTTTTGTTTGTATGGGAGCCCCCTTTCCAAAATGAGGGAGGATCTCAAACTATCATAGAAACATTGTTTTGCCTTCAAAAAGCCCCAATATTCCAAATTTGGTTCCATTTGCTTTATTAGTTCTCGAGCAAAAATGTGTGTTTACTTTTATGCGAGCCCCCCTTTTCAGAAGGGGGGGGGGGTCGCAAACCATAATAAGAACCTTCCTCAGCCCTAAAATACCCTGCATACAAATTTTCACGTCGACCGGTTTAGAAGGTACCGAGTCTGTAAGGGTCAGACAGATAGACAGACAGACAGACAGGAATTCATTATTATAATATAACTAGCTGAACCCGGTGCGAGCGCTGCTACGCCTGCAACTAAATGATTTTATTCTAATAGAATTGGCACGTTTGTGGTTGTTTTTCGGAATGAGTTTTTTTTTTCTTGATTAAGCAGAAGTTCAAACTTCTATCAGAACATGCTTCTTACCCAATAAATACACATTTTGTGTTCTAGTAATCTGGATAGTTCTCATGTTTGGTAGAAATTAATGCTTCATTTGTTTCTCAAACCATCATACAATCATTGCTTTCAAAACCCCCCACATGCTAAATTTGTTTCCATTTACTTGAGTACTTCTCGTATTATGCAGAATTTTTAGTTGCATTTGTATGAAACCCCCCTCCCCCTTCCAGAGGACGGAGGGGTCTCAAACTACCATAAAAACATTTCTCTCCTCCAAAAACCTCCACATGCCAAATTTGGTTCCATATGCTTGATTAGTTCTCGAGTTATGCAGATATTTGTGTTTCATTTGTATGGGAGCCCCCCTCTTACAGAAGGCGGAGGGGTCTCAAACCACCATAGAAACATTTCTTGTATTCAATAACCTCTACTTGCCAAATTTGATTCCATTCACTTGATTAGTTCTCGAGTTATGCAGAAACTTGTACTTTATTTGTATGGGAGCCCCCCTCCCTCTACCAGAGAGAGGAAGGATCTCCTACCCTAGAAAAATTTATTGCCTCTAAAATCCCCACATGCCAAATTTGGTTCCCTACATGCCCCCCCTTCTAAAGAGAGGAAGGGTCTCGAACCACCATAGAAAGATTTCTTGCTTTCAGAAAACTCCATACGTAAAATTTGGTTCCATTTGATTGATTAGTTCTTGCGTTAACAAGAAACTTCTGTTTTATTTGTATGGGAGCCTCCCCTTCCAGAAAAGGAGGGGTCTCAAACCACCATAGAAACTTTTCTTGCTTCTAAAAACTCTCACATGCTAAATTTGGTTTCTTTTGCTTGATTAGTTCTCGAGTTATGCAGAAATCTGTATTTCATTTGAATGGGAAATACATACTCCTTCTCTGAAAGGAGGGGTCTCTAACTATCTCAAAAACCTTCCTCGGTCCCAAAATACCCCCCATAAAAAATTTCACGCCGAACGGTTCAGTAGTGTCCGAGTCTATAAGATTCAGACAGACAGACAGACAGAAATTCATTTTTATATACACTCAGCAGCAAAAAAAAACCGAGCAAAATTTTGCTTCCATAAACCGTCATATTCAACCTTTTGTAACTTTGTCAATTATCAATATTTTTGGCGGAATTTTTGAAAGAACTATAATTAATGTATTGACTTTATGTGACCAAAATTTCATGTTGATAAGATTTACAAATTTGAAGTTTTGATAACATATGTCAAAAAGTCGTTTTTGGACATACCAATTTCAAAAATACGTACTTTTGTGAAAAATTTAAGTAGCATAATAAAAATTTTACCACAGCTTAAAAAAGTTTCGAAAATAATGTATACAAAATTTGAACAGTTTTCATAAAGTGGTTTGCAGCACAGCTGGCGTCAAAGTATTGACCTTGCTGAAATATCGGTGTAAAAAAAAAAGAGGGGGGTTATTCTAATTATAATGCTTATGTATGTGAAGTGTTTCAGTGTGCAAGCTGTGTTTCATTTCGCGCCTATGATTTTTCATTCTAATTAGTGTTTTCAACACGTGTTCGATTTTATTTGTTGACGAAGTGATATAATTGATTGTTTGGTGTCGAACTGTTGATAGTGTCGATCATTAATTGTACGTGCCGTACCATTTGCAGTTTCATCGTTTCACGATTGCTGTTGCTCACCTATTATCTTCTGGCGAAGAATCGTCACCATTGTTATTGCTTTGAGTAAATTTCCGTCCCCGTTGTGCTGTTGTGGTTGTATTGTGTGAGCATACTTAAAGGCGATTACGATAAACCACGTGTGTAACGATGAGTGAAAACAAAAATTGCGCCAAGTGCGATGAAGCGATTACTGGCATAGAATTTGTCACATGCCGAGGATACTGCGATGGCATGTTCCATATGACATGTTCAAATGTGTCACGGGCACTTTTAGGCTATTTCACGCCGCATCGCAAAAACTTGTTTTGGATGTGCGATAAATGTGCCGAGCTATTTGAAAATTCACATCTCCGCTCTATTACTAAGGCGGCTGATGAAAAATCTCCGTTGGTGTCTCTCACTGAGGCAATCAGTAGCTTACATACGGAGATAAAGCTGTTGTCGCATAAGCCCACACCGTGTATGCAATCACCAGTGATCAGGCAATGGCCCCAAATCGGACAAACTCGAGCTGCCAAACGACCTCGTGGACCTGATTTAGAACAAAAGGCGTTCGAATGTCAATCTGGTTCCAAGCATGTTGACCAGAATGCAGTGTCCGTTTCAATCACCGCTCAACCAGTGAATAAATTTTGGCTCTATTTGTCTCGAATACGTCCTGATGTCACCAACGAGGAAATTTTGGCATTGATTCGAGCAAACCTTGATTTGTCCCAGGACCCAGAGGTTATCAAACTGGTGGCCAAAGGAAGGGATACAAGCAACATGAGCTTCATATCCTTCAAAATTGGTTTGGACCCTTCCCTGAAGACAATCGCGCTTGACCCTTCGACTTGGCCGGAAGGCATAATGTTCCGTGAGTTTGAGGAATATTCAACTCAAAAATTTCGGAAGCCCTCCGCTATATTTCTGACGCCTACAACGGGTACTCCACCGGCAGTTGTAATGCAGCGTTAATTAATTGCAAAGGAAAACGATTTGATGCTACACGATATGACATTCAACCACCTGTTTTTACACCGGGACGCACCGAATTTAGTGAAATGGAAGCTCTCGATCCCCCCACCGCAGTCGTGCCATTCCAGCCAGCGACCTGCAGCCGTCCCGGCCCTACGTGTGGGTGTGGGGAGAGGGCCTTCCAAAACACTACTGCAGGCAAGTACGACTTTCCTCTTAGCCCGACAAGACCTGATTCGCTCTCCAATTCCAGCATTTTCTTCAGGCAAGTACGACTCAATTATTTTGCCCAGTCAGACCTGATTCGCCCTTCGATTCCAGTCACTCTGATTGCTCGCCTGCTTTGCTTCACGGACTACTGTCTTATTACCAGAATGTTCGTGGTCTCCGAACGAAAATAGACGACTTTTTCTTAGCTGCCTGAGTCCAACTTCGACGTGATAGTTTAACCGAAACCTGGCTCAATGATAAATTCATCCGCTCAACTATTTGGAGATCAGTTCACAGTTTTTCGGAATGATCGTAATCGCATAAATAGCAAAAAATCTGGTGGTGGTGGCGTCTTGATAGCAGTTTCCAAAAGACTTCACAGTTGCCTGGATCCCACTCCTATTAACCCTTCGCTCGAACAGTTATGGGTCCAGATAACAACTCCACAAAGGAAGTTAAGTATCGGCGCAATGTACTTACCTCCCGATAGGAAATCTGATTTAAGCAGCATTGAGAACCATATCAGTTCGATTGGCGCTGTGTTATCCCGTTTAGATCACAACGACTACGCCTTACTATTTGGCGATTACAACCAGTCTGGGTTGGTTTGGAATGTTCCCATGATTGGTCATCCCACAATTGACGTTCTTCGTTCGCATATGCCACCCGTCTGCTGTGCTTTGATGGATGGATTTAGCCTTCATAATTTAGCGCAAATAAATTCAACGTTAAATCGTAACTCGAGACTGCTTGATCTTGTGTTGGCAAATGAAGCTGCCGTAATGGAATGTGCTGTTGTCGAAGCCTCCGAACCGTTAATTAACCTCGACGCCGATCATCCTGCGCTGGAGATTACTATCAATCTATCAGTACCTATAACCTTCGATAACATCGTTGATCCACATGGCTTGAATTTCCGTAGAACTGATTTCGCTGCTATGAGCCAATCTATGTCCCAAGTCAATTGGCAGTTCCTTGACTCGTGTTCCACTATCGATGAAGCGGTAGATTTTTTTGACGAGGTTGTGTCTCGGGCTATATCAGATTTTGTTCCGCTGAGGAGACCTGCTCGTAAACCTCCTTGGTCTAATGCTCATTTACGGTACCTAAAACGTGTGAGATCGAAGGCTCTTCGCAAGTACTGCAAAACCCGAAATCAATTCACCAAGCGAATTTTCTCGACAGCTAGTACCCATTACCGAATGTACAATCGTCTTCTTTACAAGAATTATTCAAAACGAATCCAATCTAACCTTCGGCGCAACCCAAAGTTGTTCTGGTCATTTGTGAACACAAAAAGGAATGTTAATGGGCTACCGGTTGAAATTCATCTCGGCGACAGAATCGCCAGCACACCAGTGGACAAATGTGATCTACTTTCTGAGCACTTCAAAAGTGTATTCAATAACACCATGCCAGCATTGGAGCAAGTTAGCGAAGCACTCAGAGATACTCCCAGAGACGCGTTCGACTTCAATATTCCTGCGATTACATTGGACCTCGTTGAATCAGCAATCCGGAAGCTGAAACTCTCAAACGTGGCTGGACCAGACGGAATTCCTTCATGTGTACTAAAGAATTGCACTGCAGTGTTTACGATTCCTCTTTTGAAGATTTTCAATATCTCCTTACGCCAGGGAAAATATCCAACACGTTGGAAATCTTCGTTCATGTTCCCGATTTTCAAGAAAGGAGATAAACAAAATGCCGAAAATTATCGAGGAATCACATCGCTCTGTGCCTGCTCAAAAAGTCTTCGAGATCATCGTCAACGACTTGTTGTTTGCTAGCTGCAGACACTACATCTCTCCTGAACAACATGGATTTCACCCCAGAAGATCGATTTCAACAAACCTTGCACCTTTTGTTTCCTCGTGTCTCCGGAATATGGAAGCTGGATCTCAAGTCGACGTTGTTTACACGGATCTCAAGGCTGCTTTTGACCGGGTCGACCATACTATACTTTTGGCAAAGTTAGACAAACTTGGTGTGTCAAGTAACTTAGTTCGTTGGTTTAAATCTTACCTAACGGACAGGATACTCTGTGTGAAGATCGGCTCAGCTCAATCGAGCTACTTTACTAATATGTCGGGCGTACCTCAAGGCAGCAACTTGGGACCACTGCTGTTCTCAATTTTCATCAACGAGGTTGGACTGATACTTCCACCTAACTGCAGGTCGTTCTATGCAGACGATGTGAAAATTTATGTGGTTGTGCGATGCTTCACTGATTGTTTACGACTACAGCACTTGATCAGTAGCTTTGAAGAGTGGTGTTCCAGGAATTTCCTCACTCTGAGTGTTAACAAATGCTTCATTATCACATTCCATCGAAAATTGAACCCAATTGCATTTGATTACATGATAAATAATCAACCTCTGCAGAAAGTTGATACTGTTCGTGACCTTGGAATCACCCTTGACTCCGGTTTGACATTTAGACAACACTACACGGATATGATTACCAAAGCCAACAGACAGCTCGGTTTCATGTTTAAGATCTCCGACGAGTTTCGTGATCCCACCTGTCTGAAAGCATTGTACTGCTCTCTCGTGCGTTCTATTCTGGAATTTGGAGCCGTTGTGTGGTGCCCGTATCAAGGAATCTGGATTGCAAGGATTGAAGCAGTCCAAAGAAAATTTGTTCGTTATGCTCTCCGTCATCTGCCGTGGAATGATCCGGTCAACCTTCCAGCATACCAGGATCGTTGCTCACTCTTGGGAATTGAAACATTGGAGCATAGGCGTACAGTCATGCAAGCAGTTTTCGCAGCAAAAGTGCTACTAGGTGAAACTGACTCTCCCGGAATTCTGGCCGAACTCTTTATCTACGCTCCCGAACGAGTTCTGAGAACAAGAAATTTTCTACAGCTCGGAGCTCGTGCTGCAAACTACGGCCAACACGATCCAATTCGATTCATGTCATCGCGCTTCAATGAACTCTACGCTCTGTTTGACTTCAACTGTTCCGCAGAGACCTTCCGTCACCGGATTCAGCGTAGTTGGATGGAGAGCCGCTAGTTCAGAAATGGTGGCATTTACTACGTACTGGCATTAATGGCGAAGATACTAGACGACTGATTCCATCACGATAGCTTATTTAAGTATTACTGACCAGTTTTGTGTGTGTACTAGAATTAATGTTGTTTTGCTTGCTTTGTATTCCTTCTATTCATGTTGATTTCTGTAGTGTACGTTTTAGAAATAGGAGGTTTTTACGCCACATGGCTTTTCCCCTATTACATTCCAATAAGATGTTAAGTCAGTTGGAATTATATCAATAAATAAATAAATAAATAAATAGATAACAGAGGAATATTTGTGAGATCTTAAATCCACTGATCCTTAAAACACTGCATCGTTTCGACGGTGGATTCCATCACCGGTAGTCGATGATCGTATTCCGTTTCACCGAAAAGGTCTGACGAGATGAAATTCACATTCAAATCACAACATTTTTGCCACTCATCAGAAGCAACAGTAGAAAAACATTTGAAAATGTGTCCACTGAATAATTTTTCAGTTGATGATGGTGCACAATTTCAATTAACATTTTCATCTTCACGTTCACAATTACTACTCACTGGATCTTCGACAAACAGAACACTTTGATCCGTTGATGAGTGTCCTGGATCGTCTTCTGGAGCTGTTGAATATCGATTCAGCGATGAATATTCTTCCTGATCACTCCCACTCAACTGTTCCTGCGCAAACCGCTTCGTTGCGTCTCGAATTAACGCCGCCCGTTGTGCTTGCCTTTTCTGCGACATTACTACTCACCGCAATTTAATTCAATTATTGACAAAGTTACGCTCGGTCTGTGCAAAGATTGTTTACAAATTGATAGGAAAAAATTGGGCGGAATGAAAATATCAGCTGACGAGCATTGTTGCCAGCTCAGGGAAGAATATTATTTCTATCAAAATTGTTGCTCATGGTATGTTACATATATGGTAATGTTACACAACAAATTAGCAAATATTATGCTTCCAACTCAATAAATATATTATAAAACATCGAAAAACATCTGGTACAACATGTTTTGTACAGATATATCTCAGTTATTGGACATGCCAAAACCCATCAGTTAAAAATATCAAGATGTAAATCTGGCAACTGTCGATGATCGATGATTCTCTTGCTCGCATGAAGCGTAGTGTGTGTGCTGTCTAAAGTGTGGATTACATTGTTGAGAATCTCGAAGTTGCAATGCGATCAAATGGATCATGAAGTTTTACTTTGGGCGCGAATGATTTTACAAACTGCGCTGTTCTGCTACATTGACAATACAGTGGCCTGGCTTGTTTCTCGTTTGGATATTTCGGAAGCAGTTTTCTCATTTAAAAGTGCTTGAAGGAACAAAAAGTGAATTTTCGTAGGAAGAAAAACCCAGCACGAGAGCTGTGAATCCCCATAAGGCTGTGAAAATGCGGAAATTAGCACCAATGATTTATGGAAAAATTAAGTGATGGGTCCTTGTAAGTGTGTGAGTTTGAGAAGCAAATAGCAAGTTTGTATTGGTGTATTGTGTTAGCGAACCAGGTTCTTAAAAACTACCTGATTAAAGTGAATTAATACTTTTTTGTTAAGTAAAATGGTCATTAAAAAGTGAGAATGAAACAATTCTACTCAGTGAAGTATGCACAGAAAAAGGTAAGTCAAGATTTATTACCGAAAATGGCTAAAATGAATTTTTGACAAGAAGAAGAAGAAAAATAAGCATGCAATCATCATCATTGCCCACATTAATTACAACTTCTTCAACCTTAAGAAATCTGCTTTTATTACAAATGATGACATCTCAATGCGATATGCCATCCAGAAGGGTGCGTATGAGACGGTGATCTGCTTTGCCGTTTCGTTCTAGCAACAGCTGTGTATATTTTCGTGTTTCGAGTTTCAGCGATTTCGCGAGTGAGTTTGAATTTAAAAATGATAAACTGAAAAAATGTCGAGAAAATTTCCATCGCGAGTGTACATATTGATACTATAAGTAATGGTAATCGGACCAGCGATGTGTGGAAAAAAATTTGGTGCACTAAAATATGTCAAAAAATTGCTTTACTCGTCATCTGCTTCCTGACAAAGTGTTTTGCAATACATGTCTAAGGCCTGTACTCGAAAAAAATGCACCATTTTTATCCGCGTGTAACTTTTTGTAACGTGGGTAAAAATTGATGAAAATCTGGGTATAACTAGTTTGGAGTGAATTGTTTACATGTGCAAAATTTACCATCGGTTCAGTGGTTATTGAGATGTCGTCGAAACAAGAAAAAAAAAAACGCCGGAGAATTTTGCGCGCCGTCATGGAAAATCCGACTGCGACCATGAGATGGTTCGAAAAACAACTGGGAATCACCCATACAACTGTGTCTTGGGTGGTAAAATCGTTTAAGAATTCCCAGACGACCGAGCGGCGGGCTGGAAGTGGAAGAAAATCGAAGACAGCTGACCCTGTGAAGGTCCGGAAGGTGTTGGATTATATCAAGTGTAATTCGAACCTTTCGATTCGCGACGCGGCGTTCCACCTGGTTCGTTCAGCAAACCATGAAACCATGAGCTGGGCTTCGTATATTCAAGGTCCGCAAGGCATCGAACCGGCGTGATCAACAAAACACGGCGGTCAAATCCCGCGCAAGGAAGCTGTATCGAGAGTGGTTAACGAAACCGATATGTGTGGTTATGGATGACGAAACCTACATCAAGGCAGACGCAAAGCAGATACCGGGCCTGGAGTTCTACGTTGCCAAATCATGGTTTGATGTTCCGGAAGACATAAGGAGGAAGAAAGTGGACAAATTCGCCAAAAAATACTTGCTCTGGCAGGCACCTGAGTAAACCGTACATCACAACGGGTACCATCAACAGCGGAATTTACCGCACCGAGTGCCACCAGAAGCGTCTGTTGCCCTTCCTGTGGTCCCACGGAGGCGAGCCCTTATTTTGACCGAACCTGGCATCATGCCATTACGCGCGATCGACCTTGGATTGGTACAGAGACAATAAATTCACCAGAGATTCGTCCGGTGGGAAGAATTTGGGCCACAATGAAGGCTGAAGTTCGAAAATCGTCCAAGGTGTTTAAGAACGAGCTGGAGTTGAAGAAAGAATGGGTGAAAGTGACCAAAAAGGTCGGCATTGCACAAAATGTTATGAAGGGTCTTAAGGGAAAGGTGCGGACTTTCAGCGATGGAAAGGCAAGTGAATAAAGTAGTTATGCCGAAACATGTATTAGTTCATTCCCTGAAAGTTTCAAGGAAATCCGACTTAAAATAATTTTTTGGCAAACACTTTTGGCTGGTGCATTTTTTTTCGAGTAAAGGTCTTAATCGAAGCAAAACAAAAGGCTGGTCTTCATTTGCAGGAAGACAGGGATCGAGATATTGAGAACGATCCTGCAATCGATAGGTCGTTAACATTCGGCAAGTTAGTTTTATTAATAATGAAATTGATGATTTTTTCTTAGAATTTCTTAGGTTAACAAGGTAACGTCAAGTTGTATGGCTGTGTATACTTTTTTCTTATTCAAAACTCCGATTGTCCTGAAATTAGAAATAGTTAAGGTAGTCTTGTCCAAGGATTCTATTCTCATAAAAATTTTAAAGGGATGAGAGACGGAATTTTGACACGGAAAAAAAATCCGGCCACATTTAACATGCACTGGGATTCAAATCCAGCGAAAAAACATTCCGAGGTATGAGACTACCATTAATTGAGAAATAAACTAAAATTGAATAAAACACAACTATCTATCTATGCTTAAGTAATGTATTAATTATGGCAGGGCAATGTTTACCTTTAAACCTTTATATTTTCTTCATGTTTAACGAATCGGTCAATTTGCTGAATGGGATTTCATAATTTTGTCAAATATAATACTTAATGTAATGTGCCGTCCAGACTACGAGCTATATCACTGTATATACAGTAGCTTGATATCGATGTTCGTATATCTAGTTTTCACTGGAAAAAAATGCAGCTGACGTCTCATATCACGATTCGTTATATCGAGTAATATAGCTCGTAGCTCT
Source organism: Aedes koreicus (assembly GCA_024533555.2). NCBI lineage: Eukaryota > Metazoa > Arthropoda > Insecta > Diptera > Culicidae > Aedes > Aedes koreicus. The sequence goes on from JAHHFK020001559.1 coordinate 16,961, forward strand.
AAAACAAATAGAGTTTATTTCCACAACTTGATAGCATTTTGTCAGACGTGAGGAAGTTCAAAAACCATCTATAACAATCAGTGTAAGTTAACAGTGATTGGACATACCATTGAATAGTCAAGACTGTATAAATAAGAGGTGTTTATTAAATTTATTATAAATCGACACTAATACCACCGAATACCGCAGCAAGCCGTGCTTGGAAACTGACGTGTTTTGTTTTTGCTGCATCTTTTTCGCGAAAAATAAAATTAAAAATATATTCGTAATTCAACCTAATCGAACAGTGAAATCATAAGATCTCCACGTGTTTTGTGTAAGATGTAGTGAATACAATCGATTCCCTCCCGAAATTTGTGATGGTCGGTAGTTTTTCCCCGTTTTTTTTTTTTTTTGTGCTTTGCCCCCGCACCCGAAGGAAGAGTTAATATCAGCTTAATTGTGTTTGTTAGTGCGGTTAATATTGTGCCACACGGAGAAAAATGATTAAATTAGAGTATTTTTCCGCTTTGCGCGAGTGAATTGATGATTATAAGCAGTTTAGAAGTCGACATAGAGTCGCCTCATAGCGGGGGATTTTTATAATTGACAGAGTGTGGAGAGATAAAAAAGAAAGCCAATGCAAAGAAGCAAACGGCCATTTGCTGGGCAGAAGCAAAGGACGAAGCTAACGCGCATGCGTGCGTGAGTGACTGGCATATAATTTCAGATGTACAGATGGAGAGCTGTGAAGTTTTATTTTCTTTCGTTGCAAAATGATTGTGATTTTCAAGCAAATTTTTTTCTCAGAAGTCCTTTTTTACCTGTGATTTTCGTTGTATTGCATTTGGGCGCAAAGTACTTATTATATCTGGGCTGTTCCATTCGCAAAGGATAATGTGATAATAATTGTCGAATTGCGGAGTGCTGCTTCTGTAGAGACATAAAAGCATTCTTTAGCATCACAGGAAAGCCGTCCAATTGAAAACTGTACATCAGCAACAATTTCCGGTGAGATCTATCTGATTATAACTAAATTTGAACGATACTGCTAAATACGTATCATCTTCAACACAATAAGATTTGACGATGGAAGTGTATGCACAGTACCTATATCCATTTGTTGTTTGTACTGTGTCTATGCGGGGCTTGTTGTAAGTGAAAGTGACCTCGGAATGGCCGTGAGTAACCAGGCATTCTGAAATGGGTCACTGGAACCCAATAGAGGTATCACCTTCCAACTCCCGGGCTAAAAGTGTTTATCGATTCGACAGCAGTTCGTTTAAATGCAAAACAATTTCTTCCATAAAAACACTGCCGGACGGTGGGCGTTGGATTGTCCACACACACACACACACACACACACACACACACACACACACACACACACACAAATCGACACTAATATCACCGAAAGACCTTATTGGCAAAACATTTTTCGAATGAAACCATCGTCAGGAAAACATCGTTTTTATTTGTACGTGACAAATCTCGAATCAAATTACTCGGCTAACCACTGAGTGAACCGGTTAATCAGTGCACAAAGCATACTTTTTTATACGTGATTGTAGTAATGTTGTAAAAATATTGATAGGTCGGTCTATTTCACTGATCTTTATTTTTAACTTTTTTATAAATGATTTAATTTTTGATTTTTCAGCTCCTAAATAAATTAACTATGAAGTTATTTGGATTTTTTTTAATATTTATATTTTAGGTTTTGAATCTAAATGTGATTCGGAATTGTTCAATCACAATTTTTTTAGATATTTGTTTTTATTTCTGATTTTAAGATAGAGCGGGTTTCTTCTATTATTGTGAGGGGGGTTTTCTGAAACTAATTGCGCACATATTTTGCCAGAAGATTAACAGAGTGTAAGAAGAAAAATGTTGTTGCCGAGTTTTAAAATATTTCTCATAGTCTCAGAATTTAGTATTCTCTGATTTCTTAACTTTTAAATATTTTTTTATTATGTAATTAATATGACATGAAGATATTTTGATTTTTGAATTTTAAAATTTTTCGGATCTTCAAATTTTAAGATTTTTAGATTCTATGAATTTTAGCATAAGTGTGAAAGAGGCTATACTACTTTGTTGTTGGACTCAAAATATGGATAAAATTAAGCTTTGGCAAAAAAATACTACATAACTTGTTTTTAGCCTAATCGTTTCTTGAATATGTGATCTGATCACGTAAAGTACAAGCTTTATAGCATCCAATATGGTTGAAGCAATTGGATCTGCCAGTATTTCACAAACTCTGGTAGTAAAATTTGTGTTTAATATGTAATTCAATTCTAAATAATTAAAAAGGAACCATAAATTCAATATAACGTTGCTGTTGATTATTCTTTGCTCTTACAAAGCTCTCAACAAACCCATCACCCTATTTTTTATGATTGATAAACAGGATTTGAGATTCGGCGGAAAATCTTCGATTTTCTGTTTTTGAAAATATTCGTTCACAAGGGACGGATGTAGCAGAAATAGATAATCTCTTCAACTCGAGACCATACAATTAAGGATAAACGGCTCTCCTGGCATACCATCAGTCGAGGGGACTGTTTTCACTAGACAAATACGGCTAAACAGAATACTTATCCAACTACACTATTGCTGCTTCGTACTGCTTCTTAAAAATCCTTACATAGGGATAATTTCGCTGCTGCCAACTGGCACTGGTTGAGCAGGCTTGCTAGTCTCATCCTGCGAACGATCGATTGATATATTTGCTGGAATCTCTAAACTTGAGTGAAAGCTGGTTTCTTGAATCGTGGATCCAATCAAATAGCATGAGCTTTCAACTCATTCGCTTCTCCTCCACTTAACCTTTTATGAAGTCCTTCCTCTAATTCATGTCTCAATGAACGTACAATTTCCAGTAAAGCATCATTTGAAAATGTTCCCATTTTTATCAGCATTATTCCGTATAATACACACGTTTTCGAGAGCAATACGTTCTCTTCCGCTGATATCTCAGTAGTTAAGTCATGAAAAAATATCAATATATCCACGCTTTGTTTAGTTACGTCCCGATCCGAACTGTACAAAGACAGGTTTGTGTCCAACAAAGCAAGAGCATAAATAACCAAAATATAACCACTTGTAGATGAAAAATGTTCTACAAGGACAAATGTCCAAATGTCTGTTGAAACAGAAAACGCCACAAAAGACTTGGCTGATCAAATCATTAAGAAAGCCAGGGTAGAAAATGCATTAAGATCTTTTCAGCCTTACAAAGCTGCAAGACCGGACGGAATTTTTCCAGCATTGCTTCAAAACGGCGAAGCAGTGTTGATTTCGCCATTAATTTAGGTTTTTAAGGCATGTTTGAGACTCAAAAATATTCCATCTTCATGGACACAAGTAAAAGTTATCTATACCTAAAATAGGAAAGCGAGATAAGGCGCTTCCTAAATCCTATTGCCCCATTAGTCTTTCATCAGTCGTATTAAAGACTATGGAAAAGGTGTTGAATGATTATATCAATTCAAATAACATGAACAAGCATCCAATATCTGAGTTCCAGTTTGCCTACCAGTCTGGTAAGTCAACATTTACGGCACTGCATACAGTGGTTTCAAAGGTAGAAAAAGCTCTTTCGGTAAAAGAAATAGCACTTTGTCCTTTCTTAGATATTGAAGGAGCATTCGACAACGCTTCCTATTCGTCTATGGCTCGTGCCATGAAGAAAAGGAGATTTGACATGAACTTAATCAGCTGGGTTCACTCCATGCTTGCAAAAAGAGAAATCACTTCAGAGCTGGGAAGTTCGTCTATTAAAGCATGGGCAACGAAAGGTTGTCCCCAAGGAGGAGTCCTCTCACCACTAGTGTGGTCCTTAGTTGTAGACGAGCATCTAAGTAGCTTAGAGGAAAAAGGTTTCGAGGTTGTAGACTTTGCAGACGATATAGTAATCATAGTGAGAGGAAAGTTTGACAATACCATTTCAGAGAGAATGCAATGGGCCCTAAAATTTACCCAGTCTTGGTGTAACGTTTGCATTAAAAAATGGACTTTTTTCGGATGGTGATAATAAAACAAGCTAAGACAGATAATTACTCTTGATAAATTTCCCATGGAAGATAATTATTTAAGCTTACTTGCAAAAAAAATACTACGCCCTTGCGAGCGGCCTTCCGGCAGTTAACCGGAACATTCGCCATGACGGACGAAAACGTGCGTGTAGGCATGTTTTGAGTTCTTCCTTGTTGGAGTAGATCTCACGCTTCAGGTTGGCCCAGAAATTCTCGATGGGACGCAGCTGGGGGACGTTGGGCGGGTTCGCCGACTTGGGTACCACATCGATATTCAGTCCAGATCCGGCCAGAACACCCTGCGTCTTCGCCCTTATGGTATTTCTTGATGAAAGATGCAACTTCCGGCAGGCATTTCGTACTATAAATTCCCCCGTTCACGGCCAGTCCGGAGCGAAAGAAGAGCGGCTTTGACATCCCCTTCTCGCTGATTGTCAGCCACAGCAGCACCTTCTTGGGGTACTTGGTGTGTGAAATGAACTTCACCTCGGAGTTGGATGAGATAGGTTTTGTGGTCCATCACCACCGCCACGTCGCGATTCGCCGGGAAAATCGAGTTGACCATCTTATTCTGCCGCTGCCGCTGAGTTATTGCCTGCAGCTTCGAAACCAGTGGACGCGACTTTCGCTTCCTGACATGTATATTTATGTTCGCCAGGTACTTTTTCACTGTTTGGCCGGTTGAACCGACCTCCCGGCCAAACGCACGCAGCGATGAAGCCACTTTTCCCTTGGTGTTCCTCTTCAGCATCCTTTGGAGCTTCTTGTCGCTCAGGGTCGTCGGCCGTCCGGAACCGGGCTTTCTTTCGATGCTCTGATTGTTGTCTAATAGTGCCAAGATGTTGTAGATGCCGGAACGGGCGTATCCGGTGTCAACAAAGTGCCGCACGATGTCCGTTTTCGACGCGGCCGGGTTCCGTTCTTTGAACGCGCACACTTCTCAACGGAGTTGCTTCACTGCTTTTGCCATCACGGTTAGAGTTCGACTGATAGAGCTGTCAAATTCTGTCTGCTGACTCATGGGTTACTATGATTGATGCTGCATAGGTAGTTTTGTCAATGCGGCTGAAGGTAAACTCAAGAAAAATCGGCAATTTTTGTCGATTTTTTTTATGCAAACGTTATTCAGGAGGGCCTTAGCATAAATCCCTCAAGAGTAGTGACTGTACCTTTCACCAGGGAAAGGTGACGAACTAACCCAGGAGGTTAAAAGTCACCCTAGTAAAGACAAAAAAAAAAAACAATTCACCAGGAAAATGAAGTTTTGGCTTAAAGCTTTTCGGCTAGGAGAATTGAAAATCCATCTTAGTGAATAGGTGAAATGCCTAGGAGTGATACCGGATGCCAAACTGAACTAGAATGCTCATGTTGAGTGTGTGATCAGCCAGGCAACCAGTGCTTACTGGATATGCTCAAAAACATTTGGCAGAAAATGAGGTCTAAAACCAAAAATGATAATATGGATTTATACATCAATAATACGTCCAAAACTAACGTATGCTTCCCTTGTGTGGTGGTTAAAAACAAAAGAGGCTACTTGCATAGAAAAAGCTTACAAAACTTCAACGGCTAGTATCCATTGCTATAACGGGAGCGATGCGCAGCACTCCATCAAATGCGTTGAATGCAATTCTAAATCAGCTGCCTTTGCACGAATACGTGCAACTAGAAGCGGAAAAGAGTATGCTTAGACTTAAACGGCTGAAAACTTTCCTGTCTGGTGACTTAGTCGGTCACCTGAGCAATTCACAAAGCTTTCAAAACGGGCCAGTGATGTATATGAATGGAGACTGGATGAAACCTGTGGAAAACCATGACATCCTTTACAACATATGTGAAACGTCACGTATGGATTGGGAAGTCGGAGGTCCCACTGTTCGTCATGGCTCCATAAAATTCTTCACAGATGGCTCAAAAATTGGAACGAAAACGGGAGCATGAAACTTTTTTGCTGAATAACAAGACACTTCACGTACAAACAGAACTAAATTTTCTTAAAAGTGTCATTAAAATTTAAAGGAACTTAAAACTACTAGCGAAAAAGGTTGTTATTCCTTACAAATCATTTGAAGCTACTGATGATCCAACAACCTATATTTATGTACGGCATTTGATCAATGGACATCCTCGTATTTTGTTATTAGTGATGTTCTACCATAACTAGCGGATATATCTCGAAAGAAGTGGACAGAAAACGAGCATCCCCTTCCCCTGATGCACTGCATCTTGCTTGGTTATAATTGAGATTTTCGTCATTACCTCTTCTTACAACCTTCCGATGAGATTCAGCTTTTCCAATAATTTAGCAACCGAAAAAAAAAAAACACAAAAAAAAAGACAACACCACGGCGGGAGGGAAAAAAACAAAAAAAAAAATTATAAACATAATAAATAATAAAATTAACACAAGATAGGGGACAAACAAACAAAAAAAAAAAAAAAAAAAAAAAAAAAAATTTAAAAAGTGGGAGAGGGGGAGAGGGTAAAAAGAGAAAAAAAAAAAAAAAAAAGGGAAAGGAGAAGGAGAGAGAGAGAGAGAGAGAGAGAGAGAGAGAGAGAGAGAGAGGAGAGAGACTGGAGTTGTAGTTGTAGTGAGCGGCAGGGGATCTAGGGGCAGCTATGTAGTATGGGATAGAGGGAACAAGGGCAGGAGTAATCAAGGCGAAAGGGGAGGCGAGAAAAAGAGGCAGCTTCAAGAAGCTGGGCTATATCTAAAGATTTGGCTGCCTCTTGGGAGGCTGGAAATACAATTGGTTTGGATGGATGGATTGAGCAATGGGAAAGTTTTAAAAATAGTCAAGCACATTGTTTATGCGCAAATTGTTGCTTTATTCTCTTTTTCCATTTAATATCAACTCTTTCGTGTTTCATTCGTTTTGACTCTCGTTCTTCCACTCCTCAAGTAGGGTTTTGAAGTTCATCAACATGTTCTGAATTTTTTCACAACGTACCACGTTATTGTCCAAAGTGCAAAAATGTTCAATCTCTGAGAGCTGCTTAACTTTTTCGTCTATCTCAACTGCAGTAGGTGGTGGGATCAAAATGTCCTCCAGAGAGGTTTTAGGTGAGTGCAGCTCGGCTACAATTCCATCTAATGTTGCCATGTGTCTTCTTCTTTAAACATATCATTGATTTCACCATGTGTCATTTCCGATACACCAAGCTTTGCGCCCAGCTCCTTGACTTCTGCCATAGTTTTTTCAATCCTCGTTGTCAGCCTCGGATTCGTTGCCTTTCGAATGTACGAAGTATGAAGGAATTATATTCTTCGAACAATTCTGCAATGTACTCGCCTCAATGTCTTTAACGGCAACTTCCAAGCAATCAAAATAGTCTTTAAGGGTAAATTTCATCCAAGCATCTGTAAGTGAAAATCCGTTTTTCTCGTCAGTTTTCAAAATATAGCTGTAGCTTCTCTTGACATCATTCAGTTTAAGATTTCGAAAAATGATCTCTTGGTCGAGAAGCTGTAGCAATTGGGTTGTATTGGGCGGCATATACATTAGTTTAGTTTTAGGATTTTCAATGGTTGGTGGATGAGAGGGAGCGTTGTCCAATAACAGCAAAGCTCTAAATCCAATATTTTGGGCTGCGCCAAACTTCTCTAGCTCCGGTGCAAAACAATTGTCTATCCAGTCTACAAAAAGTTCTTGAGTCGTCCAACCCCTTTTGTTGCTCCGGTAGTGCACAGAGAGCTTGTCTTTTTGAAATTTGTTAATTGCTCTCGGATTCGCGAGAGCAGTGGTTTCGTCATTAAGGATCCTGTTGCGTTAAAGCAAAACAAGATGGAAAATCCTTTTTTATCCTCTTTGGATCCTGGCATTGTTTTTAGATGCTCTGAGAAGTAAGACCTTCCCCGATTTTTTATAGAAAAGTTTTGTCTCATCGCAATTAAAACCTTGGTCAAGGCAAAACTGCCCACTTTATATTTCTTTTTCAACCAGGAACGGAAACCAAGCTGAAGATTCAGTATCAGCTGATGCCATTTCTCCGTGTAGACGTACATTGTGGATTCCAAATCGTTTCTTAAACCTATTGAACCATCCCTTTGTGGCGTTGAACTGTATGCCTTCCACCTCCGACACTCCTGATTTATGTTTATAAAATACGTAGAACGCTAATGCCTTCTCACGAATAGTGTTGAAGTCAATTGGAAACCCATTGTTGGTAGTATCTTCGATCCACGCTTTAAAACTGGATCACGTAGCTTACACAATATTTTTTCCAATCATAAAAGCGGCGGAAGCAAGTTCTGTAAGTTTAAACTTTTGTTTTAGGACATACCGGATGCACGCTTCGGTTTTGTTATATTTTCGAGCAACTTCTCCTTGCAACAATCCCATCTTTTCAATTTATAATCGATAATTTGATCAAGCAAGAATTAAGCCACTAGAACAAGTTAGCTGAAGAAAGCAAAGCCCTAGCTAGTAAAGGTCTCTAGATATAGCATACTTTAATTGGAGGCTTATTTGCACACTAGCGACACGTAGTGAATGAATTCCGAACTTATGTGACTACCACCCGCAAGGGTTTGGTCACTACCACAAGTTTGAGGAAGAAAGCAATGTCCTAACTGATAAGAAGCCCCAGATATAGCATAATAAAACTGAAAGCTTATACGCACACTAGCGCCGCCTAGTGAGAGAATTCCGAACAAAGTTGCCCACTATTCAGAAGAGATTGGCCACTAACACAAGTTTGCTAAAGAAAACAGTGTCCTAATTAGTAAGGTTCTCGAGATATAGCATAATAAACCTGCAGGCTCATATGCACACTAGCGCCACACAGTGAGTGATTTCCGATTACATGGGACTACCACTCGGAAGGACTTGGCCACTAGCACAAGTTTGCTGAAGAAAACATCGTCCTAACTAGTACGGCTCTCGAGATATAGCAATCACAAATTGGAAGATCATATGCACACTAGCGCCGTGTAGTGACCGAATTCCGAACTTGTGTTCCGAACCATCTCTAGGAAAGGGCTTGGCTACTAGCACATATTTGGTGAAAAAAGCAATGTCCTAATTAATAAGACTCTCGTAAAATAACGTAAAATAATCTGGAACCTTATATCCGTACTAGCGCCACGTAGTGAGTGAATTCCGAACGTATGTGATCTTCATCCGGATGGGCTATGTCACTAGAACGAATTTACTTAAGAAAGTAATATCGTAATTTGTAAGGCTCTCGAGATACAGCATAATAAAACTGAAACATCATATGGACACTAGCGCCACGTAGTGAGAGAATTTCGAACATATGTAACTACCATCCGGAAGGGCTTAGCCACTAGCACAAGTTTGATGAATAAAGCATCGTCCTGAATAAAGGCTCTTGAGATATAGCAATCACAAACTAGAAGATTATATGCACACTAGCGCCGTATAGTGACTGAATTTCGAACTTGTGTGACCACCTCTAGGAAAGGTTTGGCCACTAGTTCAAGTTTACTGAAGACTGATATATTCTAACTTGTGAAGCTCTCGAGATATCCTAGGATGAAACCAATTACCCCTTATCCCAAGGCGTCACAGCACTCATATTCAGTAACTCGAAAGTAAAGCGCCTCTAGTGGTGAAATTCCCAATCAAACCGAAATCCAATGACACAAAGTTGTTGGTCCAACCCAATACAACAATTCTGCTCAAGACTGTAGATGTTTATCACTTAAAACAACTGAGATAGAACACATTTCCCCCAATTAATAAAAATCCTATATGCTGCGGGTATCGATCTTTACGATTTGCCCGAAAAGAACATAACCGTAGAAATTTAGACCGAAAAGAATGAAACCGAAAAGATCGATACCCGACTGTAACCTCAACGTTTTTTAGAGATAGACAGATAGATAAAGCAATAGAGCAATAGAGAACGCACTATGCCAGAAAACAAAAGTAGTGCGCAACAAAGCATCGACACAACCGTTCACTGCCGGTGCTCGAAGCAGACTACCTCATTATTTTTAAAGATTTTAAGTAAAATTTCAAACAAACTTTGTACCCACATCATTTACAGCAATAATTCAGTTTGCTCGAGGGAATAATCAACAATAATAAGCTGATCAACCTAAACGTCACAAACCAACATTATAGTATTCCTGTCGTTTGTACTTAATTTCCAAGAACCAGAGTTTCGACGTTGATTTTTATAACTAACCTAAACGCTTTTTTTCACTACCATTGTTATGCAAATTAAAAAAAAATACTATACAGATGAAAATGTGGCATCACTGAGTTCAGATGAAGCGGCACATGTTGTGTCTCGTGCCTGGGACAGGTAACAAGATTGAAGTTGTATTTGATGACAAACCGTAATCTTCTTGTTTATTTCGAAAACCTACATAAGCGTGACTTGCAAAATTGAACCGATTCGGTGCATGACTTGCAGTTTTGAACCCTGTCCTAGAGCCAGGTGAACAAATTTGAAGACTAAAGTGTGAAATGTCAATACCAAAACACAATGTGAAGAAAGTACCTTTGAATCAGTAATACCCTTTTTTTTATGGCTTATTATCTCAATCTGTTTAATGGCTGTCACCGTGAGAGTCTCGTAGGCTGAAACAAACTCATAAAATCAGCACACAGCCGCACGAATTCGGCGGCATGAATGAATCACACTGCAACCACCGCCACCGGTGATCGGAATATTTACAGAACTGGACCACGCCATCCCCATACCGAGCGAAAGCGAACCGGATAGCCACCGCATAATTGCCGATCCAATCGGTGCGGCCAGCAGCATATGACTCATCGCATCATAATCACACGGTTGTGCGCGGCCTCGGTCCATCTTCATGATCGATCGGAGCCACCCCACCAAACCAGCTCCTTTTCTTAAGCTACAAGGGCACTCGATTCACGCAGCAATTTCGAACCATGACGAATCTAGTGCGAGAAGGCTTAAAGCTCCGGCTCAGAGAGCGACGCGAGAACGATTATGCGAAGGGAGAATAGATCGTCATGTTAGCTTGACTGCAGTTCGCCTCGTACTACATTTTCCTCTCACTTGCGTCCGTTTCGTGTCATTCGCATTCGAAAGCTCACCGGTGTTGTTTTGTTATTGGGGTGGTGTTTGGGGGCATTCTTTTGATTTGTTGTTCGTCATTGCCATGTGTTCCACCGCTCAACGGATTGAGCGTCGCGATCGGACGAGAGAGAACAAGAATGTACGAGACCACGCTCAACCGAAACGAAACGAAATGCTGCACCGGTGTGTGACGACAATGGGGGACGAAGACACGAGCCGATAATAGGCACAGACCCGACCACGATCGACGAGCTCGCGTTCGTTTCGTGTGTGTTTTGGTCGCGGTTTTGTGTAATTAGTGATCGGTTTTTATCAATGATAGCGTGGGATCTGAGGGGGTGCGGAGTGTGGAGAACATTATTTCCCTGGTTGGTTCCTTGGCAACGAGTGTGCGTCAGTTTGTTTACAAACTTTTCAGTACGGTGTGCCAATAAGACGCCGTCGATTGAATATTTTAAGCGTTCCCGCATAACGAAAAACAATTTGCCATATAGTCAAAACTATAATTCAATGGTAAGATATATTATCACATTTTATATACTCTAATTGTTATGTTTGTATTCTCGGAGCGTGGAGTAACGATTATGATGTAGAAGGAGATGTTTCGCTCATCACCATGAGGCACCAAGAGTAGACAGTCATGTTTGCTAGAATGAAAGATATGAAGAGAAAGTGTTGAAAGTTCCGTCAGTGTACGGTAGGTTGGAAATAGAATAGAAGTATTGAAAATTGAGCGAAAGGGTATGGGTAAAGTAGTACTCGAACCAAGGACGTTATCATTGCCAAACCTCCCACCGGGGGGGGGGGGGGAGGCACAAATCAACCTCCACCCTTTTATTTTTTTTTTTTGTTTTTTTTAACAATTATTTTATTCTTTTTTCTTTTTTTAATATACCCACCCAAGTAACACCACTTGTCATATTCATGTTAATAATACACGTTTTAGACCAAGCTCATGTTTTTTTTTCTAACGTCAATAACTTAATTTTATACACGCATATAACCGAAAAAGCGCAATAAATGTGGCATTTTTGAACATCTTTTAGGTCATACCAGATGTTTTGTAGAACATCCATAAGACAAATATTATGTTCTATGGATGCTTCGAACAGCTATGCTATGTTTTGTCAAAGCAAGCACGGTATGAACAAAGTAAAAATATATAAACAAGATTTTTTAATGGCGAAACGATACCGTAGCTAATGGTATTTTACGCGTTAAAGATGATTGTTTATTACTTTTTTAAATGAGAAATAAAAACTGCTTTGCGCATGGAAGTAGTATCAAAATTGTATATGCGGCTCAAGGTTAGCAGTGCAACTTTCCGTTTTACCTTCCCTAATTTCATGCGCCATCGATTGGATTAAAAAACGTAGAAGGTACCCCGAATAAATTATTGAATTTTAGTGAGATTTCATTAGGGAATTCACAAAAACCAACATGGCGATTTACCAAGTCTACAGTCCTACAGTACAAGTCTACAGTACGGGTAAAAACATTAGTAACACATTTGATTTTCAAATGTTCATTTTTTATTTTCGGCGTTTTTTGTTGTGAAATTGAACTGAGAAATGTCAGTATGCATGAAAATACAAATACATTTTTTCTATTATGTTGTGCGTAGCTACATCTCAAAAGACTCCCCCACAAATTAAACGCAACAATTTATAAAAAAATACTAAACATTCTCCCAAACTGTTGCTTTATGCTACATTTGAATAAACCCCTATGCCCAATTTGGCTTCTATTTGAATCAGTGAGTGGCATCACAATCTTACATTTAGGTAGTGTTTTATTTTATTCCAGTATTTCAAATAAACATATTTTAAGCCGTCACTGCATTGGATTCACAATCTATTCTGAATGATTTCACTATTGCATGAGGATGTTAAAAACATGTTTAAAATTCACCTCATCAACATATTTACAAACATCTAGCATACACGCTATTTCCAAACAATCCCAAATGAAGTACGTTTGACTCAAATCAGTCAAAAGTATGGATACTCAATAGTGAGTAAAAATAGTTCGTAGTGGTAAGATGACAAACAGTCACCGATGTTTTCAAGAAGTAAAATTTAAGTTGATCGAACAAAAATAGATCAAAAATGTGTTCGCAGTTCTGGTACCACGTTTGAACCGAATATGTGTGGAAAAACATCCTGAAAACTTTTTCAAGACCAGACATGTTTGGTATTTCATCCTCACGACTTTTTTACAACAAACTTCTTATATTCTTGTCAAAGAAGATGTTTCTGGTGTTACTTGGGCATGTATGCCATGGTTTTTTATTGTCTACACTCAGTCTGGATTATAACCCACTTTTTGGGCATAGAGTCCACCAATTTTTTGGTTGGAAACAATTGCCTTTGGTGTATGGTAACTGAACTTAACGGTTAATCAGCATTTTTTTTATTTGGCCTTTATCAATCGGATTTTTTGTTAAAACAAAATGGGGGTTTGTGGGTTTTGGGTGTCAACGAGTAGGGGTCATAGCGGTAACAAAACCGGACCCGGTCGTCAAAAAAAGGGAAAAGGGCCGGGGGGGGTTTTTTTTTTTTTTTTTTTTTTTTGTGGTGTCTTACTATTATATATTTTTGTGTTATTATTTTTTTTTTTTTTTTTTTTATTATTATATTTTCCGTACCCAACACATTACAATTACATTTTTTTTTTTTTTTTTTTTTTTTTTTTTTTTTTTTGTATTTTTTTTTTGTTTTGTTTTTTTTTTTGTTTTGTTTTTGTTATTCTCCATGCTTATTGTAAGTTGCCATCATCTGATTCAGAGGTACAAATTTGGCGTAATTTGTACGATGATGGCTTGTAATAAATATATTTCTATTTCGTAGTTGCCGCGACGGTATGTAAAAATTAGGTTTTGACAAAAGTTCTGCTGAATCAACGCGTTGCGAAACAATGTCATTTACGAATGATACTAATGCAAATTCACGGCGCTCTTTTAATGATTGGATGCAGATGAGCATGCAGCGGGCTTCATAATATGGACGCGAAAACCTTGTCCAACCTAATTTACGAAGTGCATACAGTAAAAATTGCTTCTGTACCGATTCTAGTCGTTCTTCATGGGTGACTGAAAATGGTGACCAAACCACGCTACAATATTCCAGTATTGACCTCACATATGCAATGTACAATGTTTTTATTGTGTACGGATCATGAAAATTGTAACAAAAACGTTTTATAAATCCAAGCATATTATTTGCTCTGTTGATGATAGTATTGTAATGTTCAATGAAAGTTAGTTTCGAGTCCAAGATAACTCCTAAATCTCTTGTTCTTTTACATTTTTCAACTGGCTGATTCCCTAGATTGATAGTTACGTCTGGGGTGTTTCGTTTCCTACTAAAAGCTATCGAATTACATTTCTTTACGTTCAGCTGTAAAAGACTTGTGTTGCACCAAATATAGAAATCATTTATTTCTTTCTGGAATGTCATGATATCTTCTTTGTTTCTTATTTCTAAAAATAGTTTCATGTCATCAGCGTAAATAAGAAATTTAATGTTTTTGAGAATAAAGGAAATGTCATTTACATACAAAATGAATAAAAGAGGACCTAAGTGAGAGCCTTGGGGGACTCCAGAAGTGACCTTAATAGGATTTGATTTCTTCCCTTTGAATCTAACTATTTGTTGACGGTTAGTAAGATAGGATTCGAGCCATCTGAGGATTCCTGCCTCAATTCCCATTTTTCGCAATTTGAATAGAAGCATGGGTATGTCAATGCGATCGAAAGCCTTGCTGAAGTCTGTATAAAGAGCTTCTACATGGTTGCCATTGTCCATTGCTATCAGTGAGTAGTTGACGAATTCCAATAAATTTGTGTTAGTTGATCGTCCTTTGAAGAATCCATGTTGCTTATTAGTCAGTCTGTTTTTGATTTGAGAAAACAATTTTTCATTGATAATTGCTTCAAAAAGTTTAGGAATGCAGGAAATAATGGCAATTCCACGATAGTTACAAATCCCTGCCCTTCGGTTCAGAAAGGGGTATGGGCGCGTTCTGTCGAGTCGGTCGCGGCAGATTTCATGTGTGAGTGGGCTGCCACATCAACGTTCAAAAGTGCCTGAACCAAATGGACAGCTTGTAATGATCACTTGAAGATGCGATGGGGGATCATTGCCCTGAAGTTCCAGAATGTAGCACGCCCGGGGATGTTTCTTGTCTTCTATATCTAAACGTGAGGGAGTTGAGTAAACAAGTGGAAATTAATCGGAAATGATCTCTCATACGCATCCGTTGAACCATTCTGAACGGCCGTTGTGAGAATATCACCATGAAAATCTCACATGCGCTTGGCATGTTGCCGGTTTTATTTCTTTCTCTCTTCCCTATGCCATGATCGCGAGCGGTACCATACATGAAGTGGACATTACATCCCATCGAGGCAATATAAAAAACCATCCCAAAGGAACGGAAACTTGTAAGAAATAACATAGGTTATAAGTGAGTAAAAACTTACAACACACTTGCACATCATCAAGGTAAGAACTTTATAATTAAATTTTCTAAATTGCAAAATAATACAAATAATTGAGACTCACCACGCACTATATTATGCGATGGGTGAACTTATATGACATTAAAAGACAAGGAGTTAGTTTCAGACAAATATAACAGACACAATGAAAGGATAGGAAGAACAAAATTGAATGATGTAGAACACACGAAAATAATAAGACAAACATAAATGAACCATAAGAGGTAAGACGAAATGACCCCAGGCAAAACAGTGGACATAAACTTATTGGAGAGAAAGAAGAAGCAAACTTGGGAAATGTAACACCTTTTGAGGCAGTGTCAACAGCGTCTCTATGGACGACATGATCCTTGCACGGCTGGTGAAATGCTTCAAAAGGAATTAAGTTATATCAGTCTAACACACAAGGAACAGTACTATGGCTTCTTATTTTTGGTTCGAGAAAACTGCTTCGGAAAAATCTCAAAACGAATAAATGACACACCAACGGACTAGACTACAAAAGACAAGGAAAATCGAAACAAATTATTTAAGCTGTAAGCGTGACACTGACTATCAAGATATCAAATAGACAATGGAAAAAAAATCAAACGAAAGGACTCAAAATGCTCAAACGTGGCTCCTTCCGAGTCATTTGCAACAGCGTCTTCTTGGACGACATGTTCCGTGTACGGCTGGCAAAATGATTCGAAAGGACCTACGCAACGATATCATCAAAGGCCTGGTGTAGAGGTTTCTACTCTATTCAGAGTCCAGCCAGTAAACCTACAAAAAAAAAAAATTCCACGATAGTTACAAATGTTCGATTTTTTTCCACTTTTAAAAATAGGTACTAGATAGGAACTTTTACAAAGTTTGGGGAAGATCCCAGATTCCAGTGACATATTAAAAAGCCAAAATAAAGCTGCTGTAAGTTCTAATGCTAAGTTCTTCATAAATACGGGTGGTATTCCATCAGGGCCAGAACCTTTGGAAACGTCTAATTTATTCAAACCTTCCAAGATGTCTTGAAATTTGACTTGACTAACTCCAATGTCCCTTGAACATTCTGGGAAGAAATTGAAATATTCATAATCGCGATGTTCTTCATCAAACGTGGTATAGATTTCTTGGAAGAATGTTGCAAATAGATTGCAAATTTCTTCCGCGTTATCACCAACATTTGAGTTAAGATGCATTCTAGATGGGAAATTGTCAGATTTCAGCTTAGTTTTAACATAATTGAAGATTATTTTTGGAAAAGACTTAATTTCAAGTTCGGTTTTTGAATTATGCTCATCATATGCATTACTAATAGCTAGATTCAGTTCATCGCAAACCTTCAAATAGTATGTCAGATTATTACTGTTACCATCTCTTTTATACATTTTGTGGGCCTTTTGCTTCCGATTTTTAATTTTTTTTATTTCTTTATTATACCAAACTGGGTGGTTCAAATTATCTTGTCGCCTAATTTTTTTGAGTGGTACTTGTTCAACTACTATTTCAAACAATAATTTATAGAAAACCTCAACAGAAGTTTCAACATTTGCTTCATTCTTAAAGATCGTTTGCCAATCAATTCCGTTAAGTTTGTGTCTTATGATATCATAATTTGCTAAATGATATTGAAAGACCTCTTTATATTCATAGTCGTTGGGTTTTTCGTATTCATGAACAAATAAGGAAAACTCAATTGCTGGGTGAAAAGCTTCATTTTTTCCATAATGGAGCATGAGCATGCATGGGCATGATTGACCGCCCACGGATGCAATTCCGTTATTGCCAGATCAGCTGTATTTACACAAAGAACCAACAGATGATGTTTGGGACTAACAAACATCTTCAATGTGTAAAAACTGGTGACCCATTATAAAGCAATACCGGCGCCGGCCGTGCTCGCATGCAGGTCAGGTAGGGAATGGGAAGGAACTTGTTGACATGATACTCGCATTGAAGGAAGCCGAGGAATCCTCTGCACTTCCACGAGAAATCACTGGGATGTTGGATAGTTTGGGAAAGGTTAGCAGCAGGGTTCGTTTTGGTTAACGATACGCTGAAATTATGTAGCACTATCCGCGAAATACAATGGACCGCTCCAATGTGACTGAAAAGAGACAAGCATAACGAAAAACAAAACAAAACAAAAAGACAAAATAAAGTAAAACAGGATATAAGATATTGTCTTCAAAATATGGTAGAAATAAATTATTTGTTGCTTTGCAAACCAGCTCTCCTCGATTTCCTAGATGGCCAAGCCCTGCTGGAACCGCAGCTGCTGCCGTGGGCACTCGACCACATCAACCCAGCCGTCGCCGACGTGTCGGAAACCTTCCGGTAGTAAAATGATATCTGTGTCTAATACACTCTTCTTGCACCGATTAATTTACAAACTAAGCCTGCACACCGAATCAAAATTCACTTAGGCACGGTTGTGGTAGTATCCTTTAAAATCTAGTTCTAGATATTGGCACTTGGTTGCAGGAAACAGACTCAATAAGAAAAATATACTCGCTTATGACCTCTAACTTAACACGGTTGCTAAACAATACACACTATCTTCCTCCACAATACCCGCGAACGACGACACTTTGGACCTGAGCTCGCTTGAGGAAAAATCACCAACACACAACCGCGCAATTGATTGTATGCAGTTTTTTGAAAGAATCGCGAGCAAGGCGCGATCCCGCAATACGCAACACTCTTCTAACTTCAGCTCACCGGAACCAATTGCACACGCACACTCAATTCTCTCACACAACTTGGACTAAGTATAAACTTTATGAAACGTTAGTATAGTTTTTATACTATGCGACATGTAAACCCCGTGAATGATAAAAATGATTACTTTTTAAACTATCGAGGATTAGAAAAATCTCAGAGTGTATGATTTTATACTGGAATACTGCATGTGTTAAGATCTTTTTGAATAGGTCATATCGACAAAGATTTTAAGACATTAGGGCCTAACTGACAAACGTAAATAATGGCTTCTTCCGTAAATTTCTCGTGGCACAAAGGCTACCCATGAAGGCCTCCAATTCTATCGGATAGGTGAACTCTTCCTCTTCGGAAAGACCGTAGTGGATTGATTAGGCGAGTTTTCAATGACGATAAATTCGCGGAAAATGCCATTGTTTAGGTTTGTCAGTTAGGCTCTAATGCAAATTCTTTGTCTATATTTGTTTTGAGAATCAATTTTATTTGCGCATATGCATTTACATATAAATCTAGAAGTACTCTAGAAATCACAATTCATAACCGAGCCCGTGAGGGAGCACAATGTACACAAAAATCATACTGAATAATTTTCCTATGCAAACATAAATGATTTTCATCAGGTTTACCTATGATTAATTCCATGGTGTTATTTTGTATAGGGTCACACAGGGAGTAGATCATAAGATTATCAAAGAAAGATTACAGCAAATTATCTGGGGGGGTGGAGGGGGAAAACAGGGAAAACAAAAAAGCGGCTCCCCGGCGGGGGGGGGGGGGGGAAAAAAAAGGGTTTTCGAGCTGTCTAAGCAAAGTAATTGGTGATAAAAAGATAAGAAAATCGACAATAATGACAATACTGACCAATTCCATACAGTTTGAAAAATAGTTAGAAAGTTATCACTTTCAGTTTGATATACTGCGATGTTTAAACTCCTTTAGCTTTACTTAGATTTCTCAATATGGTTTTTGCTATGTTTCTGCAGCATACGGTAGAGCAAACATTCCTCTACCAAATTCACACAGCGAAAGTGTTTTGAGATTCTAGAAAGATCCACGTTTTAAATCATTTTGTTTCTTTTGGCTATTAGATCCTAATCAAGAATTACTCCAGAATTTAAAATAGTTGCTAATAAAAAATATCGTAAATCTGAAAAAAATAATCATCGGAAGCAAGTTTAAAATTTGGTATATCTGGCAACGCTGACGCACCCCTTGAACCTTGATCGGAAACTGCTGAAAAAAATAAAATGGATGCCACTCACCACCCCAAACATTTGCACACCTTCATCAGCCATTTTTCACAATTATGCAATATTGATAGAAACTTCCTGCAATTAACACAAGTGAAGCTCACTAGAAAAGGCATTTTTCAAATTATTTAATCACTTTATCACCTTCTGCACGACCGAAAATCCACACCACAGGATCCGAAGAAGCACAATATTATCCGAAACTGAAGTTGAAGAACCGCTTAATATTTCCATAATGGAAAAATAGATTTACTTACACAGAAGTCTTCTTGAATATTTGTCAATAAAAAATCTAAATAGCAATTTTGTTGGTTTTTTACATGGTTAATTTGATTGAGCCCCAAGCCTGCAGTTTTGTCGAAAATAAGCTGCAATGTTTCATGCTCCCCAACGACTGGTAGTCAGATGCACTCGTTTTCATTGTTTAGAATGAAGTCAGCACTACGTTGATTAAAATCACCGTATATGTGAACTTTCACTTCTGGGGAAAGTTCAGACATAATTTCATCAGCAATTTGAAAAAAATGGTCATATGCTTCTTTGCGAGCGTTATTTGGGGGAAAATACACTGTGGCAAATACATGCATTTCACCTGCCATGTGTACTTTCACCCATACACGTTCGAATTCCTTAACTGTAGATGTATCAATGATTTCTGAATTAAATTTGGTAGAAACAGCTATTAAAACACCCCCACCTGACTTCTTTTCAGAAATTTCCAAATTGCGGTCATTTCTAAAAACATTATAAGAATTTCCGAAGACTTCTTCACTCCTAACGCTTTGATCCCAACTGGTTTCAGTTTCCATTATTATTGGGAATGAGCAACCCAAAATTTTATTATGAATTTCTTGAATTTTTACAGCACTTTTCATACGGTTAAAATTTTGGCAATAAACTATAATTTCGGTACTTAATTGTGTTTTACGTGGAAGCGTTTGCAGATTCGAGTTAGTCGATAAATTAAAATTATTAAAACTAATTACCCCTCTCTGATCTAGAGATGTCGTCAAGTTCTCGCATTATCCGCATTATGCGGGGTTTTATCAAGGAAAGAAAAAGTGGGGTTGTGCACAAGACACGACCACATAGTTGACGTTGGATAACAGGAGAGTTAGATGTTTAATTTTATTGTTCATTCAAACTCTTTTGTGATCATTTCCCTATGATGAAACACAACAAATCCCAAGATCTGCTATTCTTGTAAATGGAGATGTAAAAACACCTACCCATTACAGAGTTCATTGAACGGGACATTATAGCGGCAATTATAGAAATTCGTACTACGCGTGGAAAAAAAGGAAATCTACGTAGCATCTGCATATTTTCCTGGTGACGTAGAAGAGGTACCTCCCCCTGATATTTCCGCATTCGGAACATTCTGTAAATTGCAAAATAAAGCATTTATAATAAAACTATGTCCATTTAGAATCCGGAATAATAAAATCATCTGTATCTCGGTAACGGATTGACGGACAAATCAGTTTAATACATCAAAACAAAAGTAATTAAATGTTTTTTAAAGAAAAAATATCAATTCAAATCATTTCTCTTCTTTTCTAATGGAAATTCGCACTTTCTTCTTTATTCCTCCCATCAAACGCTGCACACCTCCGGAGTCAACTTCCTTGGCACATTTGTTCCACATTTTGGTCATCTGAGTCGCGCCCCGAGCCGTTTTTCCACTTTTCTTAAGCTTCCGCTTCATTATTGCCCAAAATCTCTCGATGGGCCGGAACTGCGGGCAGTTGGGTGGATTTATGTTTTTATCGATGAAATCTACGTTATTATCGCGGTACCACTGGATGACTTCCCGGCTGTAGTGGCAACTCGCCAACTCTGGCCAAAACTTCACGGGACCTTTATGGGCTTTAATGAAAGGTAGTACGCGGTTTTTGAGGCATTCTTCCTTGTACAGCTTCGAGTCCATCGTCTTATTCGTCACGAACACTTTGGTCTTTGCTCCGCAGCTGCATATCTCTTGCCAAATCATCAGTTTTTTGGCAAATTTGTCCATAAAAGCAAACTTAAACTTCGCAGGAACATCTCCTCGTGCCGTCGCCATGTAGAATTTTTGGCCAGGAAGCTGTCCGAAGTCCATTTTGACGTAGGTTTCATCGTCGATGAGCAGGTATCCTTGGTACTTCGTCAAAACCTACTGGTTCAATTTCCGAGCTCGAGTTTTGGTGACGAAACTTTGCTTCAACGTTCTGTTTGGTTGCTTGCTGGCTCGATAAGAACGATATCCTGCTCGCAAACGAATTCTTCGAACGGTACTGCGAGCAGCAGCGTATTTTTGTGCGATTTCATTATCTGATAGTCCAAGGTTTGCTCTAGTTCGGTTCTCAATACCTTCCGGTTCAGCTTGCAGTCATATGTTCCACTACGACGCTTACCTTGAGGCACTCGGTCCACACTCTTTCGCTCCCGGCGCACATCAAGCATTTGGGGGGACCTTTGCAATCCCGTGCCTTGTGGCTAGTGCTGCCACACCTTCTGCATATGTTGCTCCTAACTGGGCCTTTGCACTCCCAGGACATGTGCCCGCTCTCTAGGCATCTGAAGCATGCCTTTGGCGGCTGGTGTAGGCTTAGTGGGCATATTGACCATCCCATCTTCACCTTCGCCACTTCAGTGTTGCCACCTGGGTCTCAAGTGGACCCTTCCTCAGACGTATGTCTGCGGCAGCAACCTCGACCTTGCGCTGTTGCTTTAGTGCAGTGGAGATCTCGTCTGTCTCGGTGATCTCATCCAGGTTTTTACATTGGATCGTCACCTGCGAGACGAGGGCGCGCACTTCCACACCCTCACCTAAGGCATGTTTTGCATGGTCTCTGTACGCCGGGCCCTTAAGCGTTGTCGCCTTCTTTTTTTTTTCTTTTTGTGTGTGTGTGTGTGTGTGTGTGTGTGTGTGTGTGTGTGTGTGTGTGTGTGTGTGTGTGTGTGTGTGTGTGTGTGTGTGTGTGTGTGTGCGTGTGAGAGAGAGAGAGAGATCTTGTTGTTAGCCATCTTTTGGTAAGGCTGAAATAACCTTGTGTTCTGGGAAGATCGTCTAACCAGCGTGGCTGCTGGCTCGATTGTCGTCTGGTCGGCTGCTGCACCATTGTCATCTTCACTTTCGTTTTTTGTTTTTCGAATCGGCACTCTTTGCTCTTTTAAATCGTCCGCGGCACTTGTCGAGATTTTAATCACCGAGAGAAAATTTCACTTATTTTGCTCAGAAACAAATGATCTCAGAAAAAAAACCATTCACTTAGTCGATTCCATCTGCAATCCAACGATAATGAAGTCCAACAAAGTGTGAGGTCTAAATATATGTGAATAGCTGCAAGGAGGGGCCACTTTATTGTCAATTGCTTCAAAAAAGTTTTCACTGTGGGAAGCATTGCCATAACAATGCTTTTAAGAGGATCATAAATTTCGAGGTACTTGAAAATACCATCAAATGAGAACAGCCCACTTGAGGTGGGGGCTTCTGTTCTTAAAATAGGGGCTTCAGGGGTTTTGGATGTCCCCGGGAGAGATGGGAAATCCTGTGTGTAGGTGGCACTTCGAAAACCAGGAGGAATTGTTTTTGACGTAGACTACGGTAGGGTGTCAATTGAAAATCTAAAAATTAACGGCCGTCACGAAATATCGTTACAAATTAAACGCTTATAACTTCATAAATGCTCGATAGATTTACAAGATGTTTACATCAATCGGTTGGAAATTTTCCCGCGTATCAATTCAACAATACAATGTGAAGCTTTTGAAAATAACGCGAGTAAAAGGTGATGTCTTATAATTTTGTTTTGCAGGCTAAATTTACTAAATGCACAGTACTTTCCTATCACAGATTTCAAATGTAAGTAAGGAAGGTCTCATGTGCAGCAGTGAACGATGTAAAAGTGGTACACCTTCGCAAAATTTCTCATTCGTGTTGCGATACTGGAGCTGTGCGGATCAACAAGCCACTATGGATTGGCAGCTGGCGCCGGGCTATAGCATGTACCCTGGAGGGTGCACTTGCTTCATTCGGCAGTACGGAGCGGCAATGCGTCAACGTTGGATATGGCAGCTGGCGGTGGCAACCGTTGCTATGCAGCCATTAATTATGCAGTGGTGTACTAGGCAGTTAGTTGCTAGCCGGTGGGCGCAATGACGAGGAAGCGAAATAAGGTGCTTGTGTGTGTGATCCTTTTGGTAGGCGCAACGTGCTACGGCTTTAATAACCTGCGAGAGTTTGTTTGATTGGAATTTATTTAACATCACTTCCCAACCTCTTGCTAATTGGCAGCCAGCGGTGGCTAAAACAATTTATGTTTTCTCTTCGTTGCATACCTTGAGCATTGTGTACAATTTACAAATGGCTTCCGTCTCGAAAAATGAAACACCGGACGCGAATAACTCAAACGTTTCTCGATTGATCTATTTTTGAGATTTTTGCGCTTTTCAACTAGAGGTTTTTACGACATTTTATTAACTCAAGTATTTAGAATTTTATTAATAAAAGATGAATATATTTTGTGTATATATTCATGCATCGGTGTTGGAAAATGTTAAAGTATGTTGCGTTCCGACAAGTATCAAGAAACTCGCTATCATAGACAACGTTTTGATTCTCGAACATTATATTCCGAAGTAACTTTCTCTGCACAGTCCAATTAGTACTGTTATTTTGTTGTGTTAACGAGTCGAGTTGGATAGAGTTTTACTTTTAGGTAGAAATCAATGTTGAGAAACTGTAATAGTGAGAATAAGTTATGCGAAACATATGCACAAATTTCGGAAGCGTGTTAGGATCGAACATACGAATCCTCCGACCATGTACCGATGCCGAGTGAACTCGAGATTATCGGGCAAAACTAAAAGCTGCCAGAGGTGATTCGTTGCCAACTACTGGTTGAGACCCTGGAGAAGGGCCTTCAACTCAATGCCGTATCTTCATTTAAACCTATCTGAAGAGTGTACAATGGAATTTCCAAATTTTCATAGAACGTACTAACATTCTTACTCACTTACGTCCCAATAGAACAGTACCTGCATAGTTTGAAAGAAACGTTTAATTTTCTGCGT
This sequence comes from Aedes koreicus, assembly GCA_024533555.2. Taxonomy (NCBI): domain Eukaryota; kingdom Metazoa; phylum Arthropoda; class Insecta; order Diptera; family Culicidae; genus Aedes; species Aedes koreicus. Next base: position 41,515 of record JAHHFK020001559.1, read on the forward strand.
TATCTAATGCACATAAAGGGAATGCTAGATTTGGCAGAAGTTAATGGGATATTTCATGTAAATTTAAGTCAGATAACGCCTGAATGTAGTCTGTTGCATGGAAGATTGTCAACGTTGTTGTATGGCGTATAAAAGATTGCAAACAATCTCGATATGTACGCTTACTTTGGCTTACTATTAAGCGAAAAAAAAAATTTTAAAGACTGTATTCGATGAAATTTGGACACACGCAATTGTTCGTAACTTTTTAGCGTGTGGGTAAAAATTATTGAAATTTTAACTGAATGTATTTCATTGTGTTGTGTCAATTGTGTAATGAGTTTCGTGAAAATCGGTCGAGTGATTTTAGTGATGGCTTAGAATGAAGAAATAGTGCGCCAACAAATTTTGGGCACTCACTTCGAAAACCCAAACGCTTCTCATCGATGGATCGGAAAACAGCTCGGAATCGCACATTCAACCGTATCTCATGTGATCAAAACGTTCAAGGACTGTAAGACAACCAAGCGGAAAAATGGTAGTGGCAAAAAACGTGGCACATCAAATCCGGAGAAGGCCAGGATGGTATTGAACCAATTTAAGCGTTATCCCAACATTTCGATCAGGGATGTTGCGAAAAAGGCGAAAGTTTCAGTTTGTTTTGTGCAGAAAACAATGAAACGTTCTGGATTACATGTGTACAAGGTCCAGAAGGCACCGATCCGGAGCGATTAACAGAACTCGGTGGCCAAAACTCGTGCAAGAAAACTGTACAGGGAGTGGCTCACAAAACCGTTCTGCATTGTGATGGACGATGAGACCTACATTAAAGCCGACACCAAACAAATGCCAGGACAGGAACACTACGTCGCCACCTCTAAGTTGGCCGTTCCGGAGAGCGTACGAAAGAAGAAACTGTCGAAATTCGCCAAAAAATTCCTTGTCTGGCAAGCGATCTGCGGATGTGGCAAAATGAGTCAGCCCTTCATCGCCTCTGGGACCGTCAACGGACAAATCTACAAGGACGAATGCCTCCAAAAACGACTTCTGCCCTTCTTAAGATCTCACGATGGCCCGACACTGTTTAGGCCGGATTTGGCATCTTGCCACTATGCCCGGCCCGTCTTAGACTGGTACAAAGATAATAATGTAGTTTTTGTACCAAAAGACGTCAACCCTCCAAACACTCCGGAACTTCGCCCAATTGAAAAATTTTGGGCAATCATGAAGGCAAAGCTCGTTAAAACTCCAAAACTGATAGAAAATGAACTTGAACTAAAGAAAGTGTGGTTAAAAGTAAGTAAGCAAGTCGGTCCTATCATTGCCCAAAATTTGATGAAAGGGGTCAAGGCAAAGGTGCGGGCATTTGGGTTGGGAGAAGAGGTTCAATAAACCAATGATGTCAAAACTTAACCATTTAGTAGTACTTTATTTCCAGAAAGTTTGAAAAGAAACGGGCTCAAGGAAAAATTTTTGTGACCTATTTTGTGTGTCCTAATATCATCGAATACAGTCTTTACACACATGTTTAAATTCATTATTTTTTTCTGTGTACAGTGCAACATAGTTTGAAATACACATTTAATTTTCTGCGTTAACTAATGCATGTAGATTTGACGCCAATTCATGGAATATTTAATTTAAATGTAAACCTGATATCGCTGAAATCAGGTCTGTTGTATGCAAGATTGCAAACAATTTCTTTGTTTCGCTTGTTTTGGATTGCATTTGAACAAGGGGGAACTTTACGCGTCTGTTAAAATTCATTATTATTTTTTCTGTGAACGTTCCGCTACAAATTTAACGAAACTAATCAAACGATTTAACGTAGTCTACGTCAACCGGTCGTGTGTTAAACACAACCCCACTGATTTTTCCTTTTTTCCACCTTTTTTTGAAATGGGCAAGCTGGTCTCGGGCTTCTGTTCAGAAACTCTCCGTGGGCGGACGCGTCTTCGCTTCCTTGAAGCACCTTCCGGAAAAGTGAACGATGTTCCCTCTTCAGCCAAATCAAAGTCAGACTCGTCATCTGACAGAGGAGCAAAGGGATTTGTATTGGCATCGGATGATGGTGAGGCTTTTTTCACCAATTCAGCGAAAGATTGCCTGGAACGCTGTTTTAGCGAGCGTTCTTATTTTTCTCCCGCGCTGTTTGTACGCCGGGCACGACGAGAGAGCATGAGGAGGAGTTCCCTTGCAGAAAGCGCATTTTGGTGTGCTGGCTGCGCAGGCGCCATCCTCATGTTTCTCCCCGCACTTGGAGCAGCGGGCCTTATTGCCGCAGTGGGAGGTCGTATGTCCCATCTGCTGGCATTTTTGGCAGCTCATGATCCGAGGTACAAACAACCGCACAGGTAGTCGAAGTTTTCCCAACTCGACGTATTGAGGGAGGGCTGAACGAGAGGAGGTCACACGGAACGAGACTGACGGTGTAAACTTCTTTTCACCCTTAGTGATCGATACTGTACCCAGTCTTTTCACATCCAGTATCTTCACTGGAGAAAGCAGGAGGTTCTTAAATCGACCAACCGCCTGTTTCAGCAGGATCTCAGGGTTCACACTCGTTTCGGTGACCACACCTTCAATTTCAATACCCCGAGCTGGGATATACACTCGATACTCGAGATTAAAAAGCTGAGAGACAGCAATTAACTAATTATTTCATCATATTATTTTATTTATAATCATATTAAAATTACACGATGACGAATTTTAACTATGACATATTGCTGTAATACATACTACATTTATTTTTCAGTCGTCCATTCACGTACATAGGAATCGATTTCTTTGGACCGTTGTTTGTGAAAGTAGGAAGGAATAATGCCAAACGCTGGATCTGTCTGTTCACTTGTCTCACCACTCGTGCCGTCCATGTTGAAGTTGCACATAGTCTTTCTACACCTGCTTGCGTGAAGTGTATTCGCCGTTTCGTTTGCCGTCGAGGAGCACCGGCCGAGATCTGCACGGATAATGGTACAAATTTTCAAGGAGCTGAACGTCAGCTGCGTGAACAGCTTAGCGAGATACATGGCGATTTGGTTGCGACGTTCACCAAGACAGACACCAAATGGATCTTCATCCCTCCAGCGGCACCTCACATGGGCGGTGCTTGCGAAAGGATGGTGCGGTCGATAAAGTCAGCCATGGAAGCGGCTTACAAAGGCGACAGGAAACTGGACGATGAAGGATTAGAAACGCTGGCAGTTGAAGCTGAAGGCATTGTCAACAGTCGACCCCTCACCTACCTACCTCTGGATGCTGCTGAAGGTGAAGCTCACACTCCAAATCACTTCCTTCTAGGAAGCTCAAATGGTGTTCGTCAGTCTACGATACCAATAACGGACCCTTCCACCGCCGTGAAGAATTCCTGGACGTTAATACAACACCAACTGGACGTCTTCTGGAAGCGTTGGATCCGAGAGTATCTCCCGATGCTAACCCGACGGATGAAGTGGTTCGGCGAAATTACACCGATAGCCGTAGGCGATCTGGTCTATGTTGTGGAAGATAGCCGAAGGGACGGATGGATGCGAGGAAGAGTCAAGGAAGTCAAGACTGCGGGTGATGGAAGAGTTCGCGAAGCCGTAGTACAGACTGCGAGGGGGATGCTACGAAGACCAGTATCAAAGTTGGCCGTGTTGGAGGTTGAGTTAGGTTGTAAAACTGGACCTAGTGGCCAGTGTGACGGGGGTGAGGATGTTGCAACTGGGAGCACTGTACCGCAACGTCCATCAACGCTTCGCGTCACCGCGGCGAAGAAAACGTCAACGCGTCGTGTCACTGGGGCGAATGATTGTCAAAAGGACAGCAAGACAAGTGGAAAGTGAAAACTAAGGACTAGGAGCGTTGTGTAAAAATATAATCCTAAGTTATTTCAGTTGATTTATTTATTAATATTCTATATTCTCTAATTAAGTGAGTAACTGGAAATAATCTTAAACCTAAATTTATTTGAATCAGTCTTAGTACATAGTTTTAGGTGAAATTTATACTTTGGATTACTGAGTTGCGGTAACACAACCTGTGACACTGAATTGTGTAAGTCCTAACCTAAATTTAATGTAAAAAAAAACTTTCTAAACGGATTCCATAATTACAGCTAGAAGCATTCTTTAACAATAAAAAAGTGCTAAAAGAATTTAGTTGTTGGTCATTAACGTGACAATTGTCGATTTTTCACAGAGAGCTCGAAGCAGGAAAAAGATCTACTTAACCCTAGCTAAACGATGGACTACTTAATTTCTAGATTTCCATCTTGTCCAATATCCAAAGCAAATAATACCCAACCCACATAGAAACGCCGGGCGTTGTATCTTCTTTGCTGCAGTTTGCCGCACCACCGGCAACCACTCCAAACAGCACCATTCGATACTTGCTTCCCCATCGCATCATCTGCTGTAACGGCCCTCCAGAGTCCCCGATGCAGTGTCCTTCCATATCGGCGCCTCGAGCGCAAATCACATCCTCACCCTGACAATGCGTACTCCGATCCAAAACCTGAAGCTCCGCATACATCAACACATCGGGTAATCGCTGATTTTCCATCAGGCCCCAGCCACTAACAGTCAGCTCTGTTGGTTTTGTCATCAACCACTTCTCGGTCAACGGAAGACAGATTGGCGAGATTTGTCCCGGTATAATCTTGGCAGCAATTTTTAATTTAATCAGCGCTATGTCAGCCTCTGCTGTCATTCCATTGTACTTTTCATGAGCGATCCACTTCTCTATAACACGTTCTATAATTTGTTGCAAGCAGACATCGTTCACACAATCCTTCTCCTTACTAAGGTCATACTCGCCAAGCCGAACGGATATCGGCTTAGCACCAGATTTGTAACAATGGGCTGCCGTTAGCACATACTTCGGATGAATCAATGTACCGGTGCATAGAGTAACCTTTTTCCATCTTCTGTGGTACATAATATTGACCATCCAGGGAAATTGGTGCAGATCGGCCTCATTGCCTCCGAGGATCTTATCCATTAAGGAAATTTTGCCACACTGGTCGAGACCAAGCTTCTTTGCCTTCCGGTGTCGGATGAGGTTGTCAGGATTCTGTGGATACTGGCAACACACGGAAGTACCGTGCGAGTAATTTGACGGGCATTTACTATCCTGCAACAGTTCGTACAGTTCTCTGGTGTTGTTGAATTTGAATTTGCTGTACAAGCTATCACAGAGTCTAAAAGGAACGCACCGACCAGGTTGTCGTTGAGGTGTTTGACAGGGCGGGAACGCTGAAATGAGGCAAGTAAAGTTTGTGAAAACAGCTGGACATGACGTTGTTCGATAAACATAAATGACTCATCTGCGATCTTTGCCAGCTCAGAAATATGCAAATCAAAACACCTTTTCCACCGTACTAACAAATTCACATCAAAGTTGGTATTTCCCGGCAGTAAACTAGTTGACAGTCAACTCGTAGCGATAAATCCCACGCATTCAAACCACTTCCCCTCCACACTCACCGTTGTCATTCCTAGGTTTGATGTTCACTTCTGGGTTCGACCGAGGTATTGGCTTCGGCAGCTTAGTTGGACAGCAGTAATGTTTCTAAAATTGAAAATTCGATGGACTTAGTGATCAATGAACACGCCAACGAGCAAATACCGTATTCTTCGTCTTAAGGCACACCCCCGAGGGCTTTTTCCACCATTGGCCTTCGTTGAGCCTCTTTTGGTCCAGTAGAAAATCTCTCGTATATCTTTCACAATTTTCAGCGGCAACGCATATTCCTGGTCCTCCTCTGGTCGTCTTACATTCGTTACAGCAAACGCCATGTTTCTTATTCGGCAGGATACACTTGTGTTGTTTGGAACTATGCCATCGATCAGCTTTGCAATATCGCCTGTCCATGCAGGTTCCCTTCCCAGCAGGACACCCTCCGGAGGCACTGGCTAGGAGTGAAAAACTGTTATTCTACAGGCTTGATTGAAACAAATTCACGGAACTAACCTTCGAACGCTAGAGCCGCTACCAGCAGTGGCATGATCAAAAGCGGTTTCCCCATCATGATATGGGGATTTACCCGATTTGAATCACTGGTCTGCAGCAATGTTGATCACCTGAATGCTCGCGACTTCTGAACCGACGCACTTCTCTTCCACGACTGAGCGGACCGCGGAGTCTTGGAGCACATTTATGGAAGAAAGTTTGTATCAGTCTAGTCGATTCTTTCGTTCTTCGGGTGATGAGCCCCATGTTTTAGTGGGGCACAATTCAAAATTCTTGGCGTTTATCTCGACCAGACATTTAGCTTTAGTCACCATGTCGAAGCTTGGGTCTAGAATACCATTTGCACATAGAGCGACCATCATTCGCGTGATAAATAGCTGGCTTATACCCAAAATGTTTTATGGCGCTGGCCAATTTAGCAGAGGAGATAATGCCACCTTATTTCATTCCCTTACCAACCACGACATTCCTCCAAAACAAGACCCCTGTCCATCTTACGTTTGCATTTAAAAAAATGGACTTTTTTCGGAAGGTGATAAAAAAAAGCTAGACAGATAATTGCTTTTGATAAATTTCCCATGGAAGGTAATTAATTAAGCTTACTTGTAAAAAAAATTCTTCGCCCTTGCGAGCGGCTTTCCAGCAGTTAACCGGAACATCCGCCATGGCGGACGAAAACATGCGTTTTTGCATGTTTTTGAGTACTTTCTTCGTTTTATTTATCAATTCATCCTCAGTTTTCGCGACAAAATTGTTGGAGTAGATCTCACGCTTAAGGTTGGCCCAGAAATTCTCCATGGGACGCGAAAAGGTGGATTGAAATATAGCTGTGGGGGACGTTGGGCGGGTTCGCCGACTTGGGTACCACATCGATATTCAGCCGCTCCATTTCCTCCAACGATCGCTTCGAGTAGTGGGCTGACGCCAGATCCGGCCAGAACACCGCGTCTTCGCCCTTATGGTATTTTTTGATGAACGACGCAACTTCCGGCAGGCATTTCGACCTATAAATCACCCCGTTCACGGCCAGTCCTGAGCGAAAGAAAAGCGGCTTTGACATCCCCTTCTCGCTGAATGCCAGCCACAGCAGCACCTTCTTGGGGAACTTGGTGTGTGAAATGAACTTCACCTCGGAGCTCACTTCCATCGTGGGGGAAGTAAAATACGAAGTGCCCTGCCAGTCGTTGCCATCCAGGGGATGGACGAGATAGGTCTCGTCGTCCATCACCACCGCCACGTCGCGATTCGCCGAGAAAATCGAGTTGACCATCTTATTCAGCCGCTGCCGCTGTGTCATTGCCTGCAGCTCCGAAACCAGTGGACGCGACTTCCGCTTCCTCGATTTGACAGGTACTTTTTCACTGTTTGGCCGGTTGAACCGACCTCCCGGCCAAGCATACGCAGCCATGTGCTTTTCCCTCGGTCTTCCTCTTCAGCATCCTTTGGAGCTTCTTGTCGCTCAGGGTCGTCGGCCGTCCGGAACCGGGCTTTCTTTCGATGCTCTGATTGTTGTCCAATAGTGCCAAGATGTTTTAGATGCCGGAACGGACGTCCACAAAGTGCCGCACGATGTCCGTTTTCGATGCGGCTGGGTGCCGTTCTTTGAACGCGCACACTTCTGAACGGAGTTGCTTCACTGTTTTTGCCATCACGGTCAGGGATGCCAGATACTTTTTTAAAAAGTCTATATCAATCTCATTGAAATGTCTGTATTTGTCTGTATAAGGGTTTTCGTTTCGGTTTTAAGGTGCTTCAATGGAATGTTGAACATCGCTATTTATGCTGACAAACGAGTAGAGGTGAGATTATGTTTTGTAAACATCGCAAAAACAAAAATCTAACGCAAAAGAGATTGCAATTTCAAGTTTTATATTTAAATGTCAAACTTCCTTTCACTTCCATACATATGATTAAATTGCTGTCATTTTTCAAGCACTAAATATGAACAAAGCAAAATATTTCGATCTTTTACATTTGATGTTTTAAAAAATTCTAGGCAAATCGTTTTTATCATCATTCATAAATTTAAAGAAACAACAAAATTCATTTATTCCAAAGGCTTGAGCAACTTAAATTTTGCTGTAAATATCGCTAGTGAACAGACATTTCAAATTAGATGAAATTTCAACCACTCCGTTTTGCTTTTTGTGCGATCTATCGTACTCTTTGGCCGGCAAAATGCCTTTCGTGGTTTATGTGGCAGTGCGATTACGGACATTGGTTCTTTTGATATTGTAAATTGAAATAATTCGCTCGACAGTGGCCCTCCAATATGGTACAGCCAATATAGCTGCAATGAGCTGTCGTAGACACGGAAAAGCACAGTCCGCCACTGAAAATCTCAATTCCCGGAGCTCGTCGTTGATTGGTTGAACTGATACATCATCAATAATCAATAATCAATAATCAAATCGTTTGATAAGGTGAAAAAATGTTGGATGGGCTTTTACTCTGATATTGTCCGGATCAATTAACTAAATCGTTGAAGGTATCGTCGGTAAGGTCAATTTTTGTTTTTGAGGGTATAGTCGGTTAGGTCAATTTTTATTACAGCAGCAAATGTGGAAATTCAACATGTCCAGTCGGAATTGATGCAAGTGCTCCATGCTTAAATTGTCGCTTCTAGTGTATTTGTTGATCAAAACCTGCACTTCGACACCTTCGTACAGTTTTTCCAACTCGCAGAAGTTATTGGGATCAGGTTCACAAAGCCAGGGTTCGTAAATTCTTTTAAATATCCTGGTTTCAAGAAACAATCCAATATCAAGAATATCAATTTGCAAGTTTCTGTTTTCATCTTGTACACCATTGGCTTTTCAGATTGAAAAAAGATGATTCAACCGGTTGATTTCGGTAAGATGTAGTTAGTTGCGATCAAGTACATGTGGTTTGATGGATAACTGAGACGCTCGTAAACTTTCTTATTTTTTTCATCCTGCTTATATATCGCGAACACCGAAATATACTTTTAAGACTTCCAGCTTCAAGAACACGCGTAACAACTTGGTCCAAAGAAAGCCATCGGGTCGCGGATGGATGTAACATGTTCAAAGGTTTTAGCTCTATTAGGTGCTGCAGTTCGTTGAACTTTGCTCTTTTCAAAGGACTTTTGCTGAAGGGGAATTTTTTTGCGTGGATGTGAATGAAAATAAATGGAAAGCATTTTTGTGTGAGTAAAAATGGGGGGGGGTTTTTTTAAAAAAAAAGGGAAAGAAAAAGAAGAGCACGAGCATGAGCATGATTGACCGCCCGAGGTTGCTACTCCGTTGTTGCCAGATCAGCTGTTATTACACAGAGAACCAATAGATGATGCTTGGGACTAACATACATCTTCAATGTGTAAAAACTGGTGATCTCAAACTAAGGCAATACCGGCGCCGGCCTCGCCCGAATGCAGGTCAAGTAGGGAATGGGTAGGAATATGTTGACGTAATACTCGCTTTATTGGAAGCCGCGGAATCCACTGCACTTCCACGAGAAATCACTGGGATTTTGGATAACAGGATTGGGTGGCAGCTGGGTTCGTTTTGGTAAACGATAAGCTGTGAAGTGTAATTAGTACCGATTTCCGATTTGAACCGATTTAAACCAACAGTAAGGATGCTATTGGGGCCACTCACAAAGTGTGATTGTGGTTATTTTCATTTAGGAAAACAAGGTGATTTTAAATAATACTGAAAAGCCGATTTTGAACGGTTTAAACCAACAGTAAGGATGCTATTGGGGCCACTCACAAAGTGTGATTGTGGTTTTTCATTGGGAAAACAAAGTGATTTTTAATAATGCTGAAAAGCCGATATTGACCGGTTTAAACCAACAGTAAGGATGCTATTGGGGCCACTCACAAAGTGTGATTGTGGTTTTTCATTGGGAAAACAAAGTGATATTTAATAATGCTGAAAAGCCGATATTGACCGATTTAAACCAACAGTAAGGATGCTATTGGGGCCACTCACAGAGTGTGATAGTGGTTTTTCATTAGGAAAACAAGGTAATTCATCTCAACGCTTGAGAGCCAACTTGGAACGATCTACACCAACAGTACGGATACCGCTGGAGTCTCTTACAAAATGGGACAGTGGTTTAATTGTGCCAGGATAAGGTGGCCCGACGAACGAATAATTTGGATCACCCCCGACCGATCTTACCCGGCGAACCACGACTTCTGATGATAACTCGATCACTCACTCGCGCAACGTATAATAGCCAACCGAAACAATAGACAAAACACTACGCCCGATAACAAAATATTGCGGAGCAAAGTATCGACACAACCGATTCATCCGAGTCAACCGATGGTCGACGCAAACCTATTAAAAATAAATTTTTATTAATAAAAATACAATGGGTAACAATTACCTGTTTCGCTTCACGTCCTTGAGAGCACTTACCACATCACGAGTCGCCGGTATCCAATTCCGGATGTGTCGGTTTTGAGAAATATTAGATATTGTCTTCAAAATTTGGTAGAAATATGTTTTGTCAAGCTTAACAACGCATCAGGTCCCAAACAACAGTGAGAGACTCTCCCCGTCGACCCTCTCTTTCGTCAATAGCTTGTCTATTAAACTATTTGCTGATGTTTTGACATATAGGACCCTTAATTATATTTTATATTACCGTTCTGTGCGTTGAAAATACTTGAACATGTTTTTACATAGCCGTAGGAACACAAATCGAAAGTCGATGAAAAGAGCCTCCCAATGCCACTCAGGACCCAATGCGCTGTCCAGCTTGATTTGTTGCCATATTAATCGGATCCGGCGGGGACTCGTAAACGATGTAATCCGCCACGAACAGGTATCAATCAACCCGAGCTTGGCTTTCACACCGGCCACGGTGTCACTCGCGATCGGGACAGAGCACTCCGTCGTATCGTCGATTTCCGGACCATTGGTCGGTGTCGGAAGAGGAGGACGCAACTCGCGAGCCAGCGCCCGTTGCGCACGTAACTTTCGTCGAAGGGTTTCCGCGACGTTCCGCGATACGGATTCTTTCGACATTTTCGGTTAGGATTGTTGAAAAATTCAGTATTTCGTAGAAAATACACAGAAAAATCACCACCGGCTTCACGTGAACTCGATTCGAGAATCAAGATATCTACTGGCTTGTTACTCTGTGGTGGATGTGAGAAGCATAAAGCATAAAACCAAAATCAACCCCCAAAATTATAATGATCTGCCATTGTCCTGTATGTTTTTCCCTTAAGGTGCGGAAGATTTCCCGCCCAGATATCCTTTAAACGTAATAGTCACCAATGATTTATTGATGGGCACCGTTACACTATCATCCATTATGCTACGATCCGCAAGATGATCAATCAAACCGGGGTCCAGTATTTTATTATGGTCTCTTACTGATGATGCATAAAGTCTCCGAAGAAGCGTGTATTCGTCTGTCAACAGCAGCAGCAACAACACAACGATGTCTGATTGTCACACGACCACAATCACACATTGAAGAAGGCGACGACGAGTGCAGAACACGCGCAGCAGAGCAAGCGGCGCGGCGCTGACAGAGGGCGACTCTCCAGCCAGCCACCAGAAAGGAAAAAGAAGAAAAATCCTCTTTCCAAATTCAAAGAAGCGAAAAACAAAAATGCCATCAGCATTTTTCCTTACGAAACCGCACCTATCAGTGGGAAATTCTCATGCAATAAAACACTGCACTTATACACGACACTTTCCAACGATTTTTCTTACCGAAATTCACCAATCAACCAAGAAAATCGTGAAAACAGCATCGACGTTTGCTCCTTCTTAAACACACCTCGCTGAAAGTTTGAAGAAAGAAGAGAAAAAAAAAACACACATAACCCATTCATACATATACTTCTCTATTCTTCGCGCTAGCGCTTACGCCAAACGTGCACGTCTTCACATACTCTCACCTAATAAACTCAGTTCGGTTGCCTAATCAAATCATCCATTCATCCAACATGCTATTCTACTCACGGTTTACCAGGTGTAAGGTTTGGCGTATACTACACATGCCGCTCGCATGTCATTACCACAGTCAAGGTGCTCGGTGATTCCGACCAGCCACGCCGCAAGCTTATTGCAGAGGAGTTCGCCGGGCGAGCATGTGCCGATGTGCGCTAATACCAATACATTGCGGTATTACTCGATCTACTTCTCGCTCTCACTTTCCACCGTTTGGTAAGTATCGGTGGATTCTTATGTTTCTCACTTCATCATTTACACTTCACCAATACTTCAAAATATTCCCCGTTCTTCCTAAAACAGTTGAGGGGAACTCGCTTGCTGCTCTCCTACTCTCACTGATTTCGGTATTTGCTGAGAATTTTCATTCGTACGGCAAGGAAAAAAATATGGCCGCTCACTTCAACACACAAGCACCAAATAAAATTAATTAAATCACACTTAAAACTTGGTTCAAACCGATGGCACTGTCGCACTTTCAATGCACTGCTCTTCTGGCTTACTTTCATCATGATACCAAAAAACTGCCCAAACCTAAATTGGGTTTGGAGCCAAAAACTGCTCCAAACCTAAATCTTCTCTGACCGCTTGTTCGAACGAGACCTATCGCTGTGAACTCTCTCTGAAAACTCCTCGGACAGTATGATTGTTGTTTTTGTATTCTCCCAAGCGCGGAAGTAACGATCTTTGATGAAGTTTGTCAGAAGAATTAATGTCCACTCCTAGCGCTTCGCATGGAGATGATAAATTATCTACTTCTGAGTTTTTTTTTTTGTTCTAATCTTTTGTATTTATTTTGGATAAAATACATAAGCAAATGTAGGCAGAAAGCAGAAGAATGTAAATACTTCAGTTCTGAAGGCAAACCGTACGAAGAGCATTTGACAAAAAAAAAACACAGTAACTTGCATATACTTGCAGCTATTATGTGCTTGTGGTTCAAAAAGACTTTAAATCAACATTTTGGTATACGTGGTTCATGTAAATTCGGGTAAGATCATAGTTTAATTTAGTATTAATTTTAACAGATTCTTTGATTATACCGTGGACCCCCGGTAATCTGACCGCTTTTAATCTGAATACTTTTTAATTTGAACCCCGCTCATCTGCACGACGTGCAAACTAAAAAGTGTTCAAACGTCATTCAGCATTTGGAATGCAGTAAAACGAAATGGAACATTGCGAAACGAAACGCAGAATCAAAACAAAACAGCAAATAAGGTAACCAGAAACTTTCGTTTTTGTTGCGGACAGGGTTACTAGATGTGCAAATTAAAAATGAACCCCGTTAATATGCATGCGTTGTCGTTCAGATTAGCGGGGGTCCACGGTATAAGCTTTTGTAGCTTTCTTTTATACACAGCTGTTCCTAATAGAAAATAACAATACTCCCCAAAACCTCTATAAATGGTGATACATGCCTTGTTTTATGATATCCATGACATAAAACCATGTTGAAGTACCTTTGAAATTCACTTAAAAGCGGGAAAGTTGAACCAAATCCGCTTTGGACAGACTCGAAGAAGTCAAAAAATGCAACAACTTCAATCCTTTCCCACAAGTTTACTTGCAGATACTTGCAGCTAAAATGTGTTTGTGGTTGATGAATGACATCTTGTCAACATTTTGGTATACGTGGTTTACGTAAATTCGCTTAAGATCATACTTAAAAGTTAACATGAAGTTAACATTAGTTTATTCTTAAATTTGCCTTTGTTTACATACACATAGCTGTTAATAGTGGGTTTAAATATCCTCCAAAACCCCCAGAAATGATAATACATACCTTGTTTTTGAATATCCATGGCAAAAAAACCGCGTTGAAATGCACAAATTCACTGAAAAACAGTAAAGTTTTACTATAAGGAGTGTATCGAATATAAGCTATCCACATACATTTGCGTTGTACGCATGTATTTGTGATGGTTTTTTATGCTCTGAACACTGCATGCTGTGCGTTTGACTGTCAGCTTTCTTTTGTTTACTTGTTTGTGCGGTTCAAATTCTGCGTTTTCAAAATGTCGCGTATTGAAAAGGAAGTGAAAATTAAGGTTCTGGACACATGGCTAAGTGAGAAGGGTATTACTATGCGAAACTTGGCGAAGCGGTTTGGAATTCATCATGCGAGTGTTAAAACCATCATTAATAAGTTTGGGGAACACTATTCTTTGGATGAGCTACCAGGAAGAGGCAGAAAACCCGGTTCTTCCAACCCGAAACTGGAGCAGAAAGTGGTATCTCTAATCATGAAGAACAAATCAATGTCAATACGTGATTTGGCCAAAAAAGCAGGAACGAGTGTCGGAATGATCCAGCGTATCAAGAGGCGAAACCACCTGAAGACCTACAAGAAGCAGAAAATCTCGAAACAAAGTGCAGAACAGAAGAAGCGAGCAGCAACAAGGGCCCGGAAATTGTATTCGCGTCTTTTGCAGCGTCCGGATGCATGCGTTTTGATGGACGATGAGACCTATGTAAAGGAGGACTCAAAAACCCTTCCAGGTCCACAATACTTTACTGCCGTCGTTGGGGAGGATGTGAAAGGTCGGAAGGTACTGGTATGGCAAGCAATATGTTCCTGTGGTTTGAAGTCAACCATTTTTTACACTACCGAAAATATAAATGCGGAAATCTATCGATCTGAGTGTCTCCAGAAGAGATTGTTGCCTTTATATAAGAAGCATAGTACACCTCCACTGTTTTGGCTGGATTACGCGTCGGCTCACTATGCCAAAACCACTCTCAATTGGCTTGCGGAAAAGGGTATAGATTTCGTTGAGAAAAATATCAATCCACCAAATTGCCCTCAGCTTCGACCCATCGAACGTTACTGGGCAATCGTGAAGAGGGTCTTCAAGAAGACTGGTAAGGCAGCTGGGAACATGCAGGAGTTCAAAAAAATTTGGGCTCAAGCGTCCAAAAAATGCGATGCAACACTTGTCCGGAACTTGATGAAGAGCATTGGATCCAAAGTTCGAAAATTCGTGAAGGAATAACTTAAATTTCATCCGGTCTTCATTATGTTCAAGTTTAACCTCGTACAATAAAGGATCAATTTTTTGTAGGAATAAAATATCGGTTTTCAACAAAATTTGAAAGAAAGTTTGTGGATAGCTTATTTTCAATACACTCCTTACCAAATGAAGCGCTTTTGATGGCTGTTAAAATATGACAAACGCGTGACTTTGCAAGCTCAATAGTAAACAATCCTCGCAAAACTTCATGATACTATTGATGCCATCGTAAACTTCAGGCTAGCATAGGATGTAGAAATGTAGGAAAATGTATGTAGGAAAATTAATTGAATTTGAAAATATTGACATGCGATTTCTTCATTTATGGCCTATGGGGGAACCACTGTGCTGCGCTTGCTCATCTACAAACCACAAGGGAGCGCTGCAAAGTCTTGCAAGTTTCCCATTCGGCCTATTGCCGTGGCAATGGGTCGAAAAAATCGATAATACGCGCGGGCGGCATCCGCTTCCGAAGCACCTCCCACCGGAAAACGATGTTTGTGACAACTAGATTACTAGAATCAGTCATAACCATCATCCTTTTTGGGACGACCAATCAAATTGTATGTATGTATGTAGCTCCACTTAATAGCAAGATCAAATTGAGTTACCGGTTTGTATTCACAGTAACACTGTATGAAAGGCCAAAAACGGTGGGGCGGACCCGTAAGCAGAGACACTCACGTGAAACCCGCGGCAACATTCTCCTTCCAACGATACGATCCAACAAATCGAATAACCCAATTCGCAATACTTATTAGGCTTTCTACGGGATGGCTTGTTAAGACGGACGCGTCACTCTCACTGAAACTGTTCAAATAGAATTCACAGCATCAAAATTTTGCACGTGCATGGCGATATTCCAAACTACTCTCACGCCAAGTTGGCGAAATGGTTGAATGGTGGCTAAATCAACTGTTACCAACGTATTAAAAGTGTTCGGTGAACGTCTGTCGACAGCCAGGAAAACTGTATCGGGGGGGGGAATCGAAAGCCGGAGGCCACAGCGACGACCAAATGAGTTGCCCGCTGTTTCGAGCGGAACCCCAAACTCTCCGTCCGGGATATCGCAAAGAAGCTGGGAGTGGCGCCTTCAACCGTGGATAGAGCTAAAAAACGAGCTGAACGACGATGCTGATGAAGTTTGATTGGGTGGCACAGGACGATGAAACTTACGTCCAGGCAGACTTTAAACAGCTTCCTGGACAGGAATTTTATACGGCAACCGGACGAGGAAAGGTGGCAAATATTTTCAAGCACATTAAACTGTCAAAGTTCGCGAAGAAATATCTGGTGTGGCAGGCCGTCTGTACCTGTGGCTTGAAGAACAACGTTTACATTGGACCGGAACCGTCAACCAGGAAATTTATCTGAGCGAGTGCCTACAAAAACGTCTCTGCCTTGCCTGAAGCGGCACAATTGTTCCGTTCTATTTGGATTTGGCATCTTGCCATTACGGAAAAAAGGCCATGGAGTGATATGCTGCCCACAACGTTCAAGTGGTGCCCAAGGACAAGAACCCTCCCAACACGCCAGAGCTCCGCCCAATCGAACAATATTAGGCCATCGTCAAGCGGAACCTTAAGAAGACTCAAAAAGCTGTTGTGAGCGAGAAACAGTTCAAGGCAAACTGGCGTTCTACGGCGAATCAAGTGGACAAGGAGACTGTTCAAAATCTTATGGCAGGTGTTAAACGAAAGACCCGGAAATTCGCATTCGGTAAAAAGGAAGCTTAGCTGAATATTTCTCCTGTATTCTGTATTGACTGAACTTGAAAAAGAAAACGAATTTGACTTATTAATAAAAACTTTGATCGACTCACACACAATACTGTTTGACCAAATTTTGATCGGAACACTTTTTGTAGAGAATCTCATCGGAAATAGTGATTTTAAGCGAATGAATTTAAATGCAATTATGTCGCATTATTTAATATCATAACATAAAATAATAAACTGACGTTATAATATAAAATAATAACACCAGCAGGCCAGTAAACTATAGTAGAACACATATATCCGTACTTAAGCTGATCATACACTCGTCGAAATACTTCCATTGTTGCAGTTTCTAACGTATGGATAGTGAAATCTGCACAGAAGTAAAAAGGCATATATTTTTTTTTGAAAAAAAAAAATCTTTTTTTTTTTTGGTTTAAAAAAAAAAAAAAAATTCAGCCTTGCAGCAGTTGGCAGGCACTTTGCTCATGGACGCCGCAAAACTTAATGTTTTCATATTTGCGAGCTCTTTTTTGATTTCTTGCTGAAGATGTTTGGTAGTTTTTGGACGAAAGTTGTTTGAATATACCTTCCGCTTCAGATAGGCCCAAAAATTTTCAATTGGGCGAAGTTGTGGCACGTTTTGAGGGTTTTCAGCACATAAGGGATCTTCATGCTTTCCATGGCTTCCAAAGATTTCTTCGCATAATGGCTCGATGCTAAATCCGGCCAGAACACTACTTTTCGTCCACGATGTTTTTGAGAAATAAACTGTTTCACCTTAGGCAAGCAGTTTTCAATATAACGATTTGCGGTGATGGCCAACCCCGATTCAAAGAAAACAGGTTTTGACATTCCAAGTGGGCTGATTGCCAACCAAAGCAATATTTTCCCTGGGAATTTCGTATGTTCAACAAACTTCACATCTTCTTTCAACTGTGCTTTGGGACTGTCGTAGAAGTATTTTCCTTGCCATTCATTTTCATCCAACGTGAAATAAGTCTCGTCATCCATGATGCAAAGTACATCGTTTTTCGCTTGAAAAACATTTCGGACAAGCTTTCTCAATCGTACTTTCTGAACAGCAGCTTGAGTTTCTGACACTTTCGGTTTCACTATCCTTGACCGCTTCTTGATCCCAGCTTCATCCAAAACCTTTTTGACAGTTTGGTGGTGACAATTAAACTTTTTTTCCAAGTTCTCTGTACGACTTTGCCACCCGACCTTCTGTCAACCGTATTAAATTTCGTTTCACTGAAGAATCTCTCAAACTTGACCAATTTCCTGAACCGATCTTCCGAGTTGTTGTTTTTCGCATTTGGTAGGACGAAAAAATGCTGTATATGGTTCGACGACTTATTCCCATGTCCATAAAATGACGCACTACCTTCGATTTTGGCCAATCTGGATGAGCGTTGCAAAAATAACAAATGAGTTTCCGGCGTTGTTCCTCCTGATTACTCATGTTTCGTCTTGTAATAGATTACCGACAACTTGAACACTTGGAACTGAAGTATGACAGAGCTGTTAAAAACTTAACATCGATCAGCTGTAGAATCGTTAGAGTTGTGATTGAAGCAGGGCTGTGAAAATGTGTGCAGATTTCACTATCCATATGTTATTGGAAAATTACTAAGATTAGAATTTGTTTTCACAATAATAGTCAGAGAACATAAAAAACGTTGGAACAAGATATATCTGACATCTACTGGTATATTACTGAAAAAAAAATTAGATGTGTATTAATATCATAATAATATTGAAAAAACTGAAAACAGCTAATAGTAAAGCGAAATAAATTTCCTTTGAGTATGAATCAAAAACTGAATCTTAATAAAACTAAAATAAAAAAATTTAAAAAATAGAATTTTTCGAAAGCTGTTGTTCCTCTGGACCCATAAATGATTCTTTATCTCTGTGAAATAGGAAATGAATGTTTGTAAACTGTTAGGTTTTAAATTAATATATATTTTTGATGAAGAAGGGAAGAGCTTTTTTTAAGAAGAATTTTTCGAATATGATCCTTTCTAAAAATAAAACATTAAAAATCTTCCTATCTTTTCAAATACATAACGTAGGTAAGATGAGCTATAATTGACAAGGATGCATAAAAGCCAAGCTGAAAATGACTTATAAAAAAGCATACAAAATGTAGTGAATGGATGTTATAATATAAAATGATAATAATATCATTTGTATTTACATTGTGGTCCTGCTGCAATTGTATACGGACCCGCCATGAACATGAAATCCTAGATAATGTATCATAGCCACGAGAAAAAAAAAGTTGATTTAAAACTATTTTACAAAGCTTGGGATATCCATGGATCATCTGAAATTGTATAAAAAAAAAAGTTTTGATGTGCTGCTAATAAATGTGATATAACCACAATGGAACTGACTCTTAGCTTCGGGTCTTGATCCCTACTGAGCCCTTGCGGCACGTCAAGCCGGCCAGCGCAAGGTTTCAGAAAGACCAATCAAATTTGACAATAAAAGAGTTTGAGTGAAATGTTCGTAATTTATCCTAAACAACCTTTGCATATAGAGCGGTTCCATATCATTTCAGCAACGAGTAATTTTCAAATTTTTTGATTTGCATGAAACCTTGAATACAAGTTTTTGGGGAAGAAAAACGCCGTTTTGCATACTTGGTTCGCCATTTTGAATCTAGCCTTACTTATGAGAAGGGCCTATGAAAAATGCACATGATATCTTCAAAAAATTGTATCTCGGAAACGGTTTGTCCGATTGGTTTGGTGTCTTCGGCGAAGTTTTAAACAATTGTTGGTGCTATAAGGAAAAAATGCACGGTAAAAAAAAATTTTGGTTTTTGTGTTTTGAACTAAAATATAGATTTTCCCTTAAAAGTTACTTGTCAATAATTTTTTAATTATCCTTATGTTATAGCTGACTGAAAATGCTATCTAGTGCACAGTGGGTTGTTCTGGAGAAAAATAGGTCACAATGAAAAAAAAATTTCAAAAAAATTACAATTTTCAAAAAAGCTATTAAGAAAAGCCAAAAAAGTTTGTCACTCTAATTTTTTGCAAGCAAAAAGTACTTCAGTAACATTTTTCGAAGATGCACCGTTTAGAAGATATTACTGATTTAATATTGATTTTTTTGATAACTTAATAAGTTTTGGCCCTTTTCGGATGTACTCCGCCTAATATCGCCTAACAGTTTGATCCATTTAAACTGGATGTGTTTATACTGTGCATATTTTCTCTCTATTGCCGAACATCGCCACAGACATCAAACCGATGACACAACTCGATTTCGAGATACACCTTTTTGAGAACTGCAAATGCAAGCTCCTCAATTAGCAAGATTCAAAAGAGCGAATTAAGCTTATTTTTCAGGGATGGTGATTGTGCGCAATAAAAAATAACATTATATGTTGGATATCATCAGTTTATTTTTATTCCTGTATTTTTATAAAATTATTGTTTACACAACTTTCTTAACAATATCGAATATTTTGGCATCATTGTCAGGACAGTTTGAATAAAGCTTTGCCTTTACTGTATTTTCTGATAGAGGAAGAAATGAGTGGAATTTTCGAGTTCCTTGAATTGTTTTTGCATTATTATATTGAGAGCTTCGTATTTTCGTATTCTTCTGTAGTAGAGTAACAAAATGACAACTTTGTAAGTTCTTCTTCTTTTCGTTTGTTTGCCCAATTAAACAACTCTCTTGCAGTCTTTATCGGGTGTTCGCGTTCTTTGGCTAAACTTGCTCTGGTAGCCATACGTTTTATCGTACCTCCAATAGCATCGCATGGACCTTTTACGTGCGATGTTGCGAAGAAATGCCATTCAGCGTCAATACCATACTTTGACTTAAATTTACAAAGGCTAGAAAAGTTTTTTCGGTTTTTATACTGTGAAGCAGCACCATCTGACATAAAATAATTTTTTTTTATGTTTTTATTTTGATCAATTTGTAAAAAGTTTATCATTTTATCAATAAACAAATTAACAGCGACTGAATCATGTCTTAGTTCTTCAGAAATTATAATGAAGCTAAAATGTTTAATTTGCATATTTTCAGTATAATATATTACGAAAGGATGGATTGTGGCCTGTTGCACGTTACAACATTGCATCATTTGGTGTGATTGAACTTCATCCTGCAAAATGAAGCTGTAATTTTCAGAAAAGTCACAAATAGCTAAAAATTCACCATCTTGCAAGTTTTGTTTTGTAGTTTTCAAAAAATTGGATTGTTCGGTTTTTACAAAATCATGCGGAATCAAACTTTCTAATTTTGAGCTGAAAAATGAAACAAACTCATCGGTTTGCTTTACAATAGTTTCTAAATCACATCTGTCAGTGGTAACCCATTGTTCGAATGAAAGCTTTTCAACAAAGTTTTCTTCCAGTTGTTTCAATAAACTGTCTTCTAAAACTGAGGTATCTGGGCAGTTTTTACATCTTCGTAGATGGCAATGAGTTGTCTTATTTTCGCAAAGTAATCTATTCGTTAATGTTTTTAGATCATTCAAGACATTGTATTTTTTTAAGCTATGTAGAATTAAATTGACATTTTAATGCGTAGTGCAAACGCAAACATTATGTGTTCCTGTGATAGTCAATAGTTTACATTGCCTTGGCCGGAGGCTTGCAAATGATGAAAACCCTATTTTTACATTGACGTACATTTCATTAAAGCGATTAAAAGCTTCTCTCAATGTCATTATTAACAATCTTTTCTGAACAGCTAATCTCTTATTTCCTGTCTTTACGCTAACAAAATCTCTTTGGCCTGGCATTGCACGGCTTATATCATCGTCCTCAAAAAAATTCAAAACCAGTTCTTTTGTTTCATTACTCAAAGCTTTTCCAGAGCTTGAACCTTGAGATGAATCAAATACATTATCTCTTTCCTTTCTTGCATCTGATGCCATATTTCTACTGGTTTTAAATTCGTCTACAATTTTTTGTACTGACCATGATTTTGGTAACAATGATAAAATTGATAGTTTTTCTTGCCTTGTGGCTGAATTTAAAAATTTAATTTTCATATTTTCTATGACTTCATAAAACTCGTTTGCTTTTTCTGTTTTAGCGTCTAATTTAAAAAGATTTCTTCGTACACCTTCGACGATTTCAGCGCACTTTTTTTCAGGATAGTGAACATTTTTAACCTTACCTAAATCTATAGGCGAAACACGAATAGCTGCTATTCCTCGGTTGAATATTTCGACGTCTACAGGCATCGTGAAGTCATCATTTGATTGAATTGTGCTTAGCGTTGACGCTGATGGTATCGTGACCAAACTTTCATAGCTTTGCGAATCAGGTACATCAGGTATGGTCTGAACAGTTGGCATCCTTGAGCCGCCGGCTACGCTTTGTTCTTCGTTTTGGGTGAGGTGAGCTCTTGAATCAATATGTAGACGGCAAGACGAACAAATACGAAAATCCTTGGTGTTCAGTGTGGATACCTTGGAAAATCCAATTGATTTTAGTTTTTGGATGATACCATCCGTGAGATATCGCAGCTCTTTCGAACACTGAATGTCTTTGAATGGGCGAATACATCTTATTTTACTCATTTTGTAATCTGTAACATAGAAAATATTTTCCAATTGTTAGTTTTGTACGAAAATATCACAAAACATATAATTAAAATGTGTATTTAAAACTTACCTTTGCACCAAAACGTGTTACACTTTCCTTTACAATTATTATGTTATCAAACAACACTGGATCTCGTTCAAAAACACAGGATTACTTATTAGCACGTTTTCAGCACAACGCACCAAAAATCACTTGAAGAAATCATTGTTCCTGATAGTGGGATTTTGTAACTTGTTTTTCAAAATACTTTTAAGGCAGAGAATTTCACTCGAATCTTTAAGCTGTCAGTGTCATTTTAACTCAAAATTTTCCAATCTTTCCGAAAAAAATACTTTTGAAACTGAAAAAACACGGAGTACATCCGAAAAGGGCCAAAACTTATTAAGTTATCAAAAAAATCAATATTAAATCAGTAATATCTTCTAAACGGTGCATCTTAGAAAAATGTTACCGAAGTACTTTTTGCTTGCAAATTTGATGTACTTTCATAAAATTAGGGTGACAAACTTTTTTCACTTTTCTTAATAGTTTAAAAAAATTTTTTTTTCATTGTAACCTATTTTTCTCCAGAACAACCCACTGTGCACTAGATAGCATTTTCAGTCAGCTATAACATAAGGATAATTAAAAAATTATTGACATGTAACTTTTAAGGGAAAATCTATATTTTAGTTCAAAACACAAAAACCAAACTTTTTTTTTACCGTGCATATTTTCTCCATATAGCACCAACAATTGTCTAAAACTTCGCCCAAGACACCAAACCAATCGGACAAACCGTTTCCGAGATACAATTTTTTGAAGATATCATGTGCATTTTTCATAGGCCCTTCTCATAAGTAAGGCTAGATTCAAAATGGCGAACCAAGTATGCAAAACGGCGTTTTTCTTCCCCAAAAACTTGTATGCAAGGTTTCATGCAAATCAAAAAATACAAAAAATAAAAACTGGAAAAATTTCCCACTTGTTCGTGGAATCGATTATATAATCAAAAATAGTATTCTTTGGGTTGTTTGGGGGCTTTGGGTAGAGAAGGGAAAATGAGAGAGAGATTTTTTTATAACCCAAAAAAAAATTTTTTTTTTTTCAAAAAAAAAAAAAAAAAAAAAGAATGTGTGTGTAAAAAAAAAAAAAAAAAAAAAAAAAATAAAAAAATTTTTTTGTTTTTTGGCGGGGGGGGGGGAAGAAGAAAAAAGAAGATGTCTTTTTGAGGAAAAAGGGGTGTTTGTAAAAAAAGAAAAAAAAATATTTGAATTTAATTGAAATTTTTTTTTTTTTTTTTTTTTTTATTATATTTTTATGTGTTATATATGTAAAATAAATTATATATAAGCGCCTACGTGAACCTCGCGGTTATATCCCTGATGTAACCCACCTCTTTTTTTTGTATTGCGTCCGCAATGGCTCTGTTCTTACCGGTACCGCAGAGAAAACCTTTCTTCGGACATTGGGCGAATATCGACCTTTTTAACACACTCTCGACCTTTCACAATTCATTCCTTTATTAAAAGACGCAAACGGGTTTTAGATCTACCTTTTATTGTTAGCTTCTGCGCGCACGATTGATAGCGAACTAACTCTACCCTGGTATATGGAACGATACCCAAGGGTCAGTGATAAAAAAAAAACATCGAAAAATACCGATCGTATACGATCAGTCCTATCACTGTCTAGCGAACACAGTATACACTGACAGGGAACGAAGCAATAGATAACAATCTGAGAGAGATCTGTATTGTTCCTGTATTGTGGAACATGTTTGGGTTGCCAGTATTCAAAACGTTTACTAATTCTCAACAGGCTCAGTATGCAGAAAATTTCATAAGAAGGGGTCAAGCAATATAATAAAAACAGCTTAACATTGCACTAACAAAACCTATGGAAGAACAAGAATTCGCTGAAAATAACGTAACCACCAGGCAGCTGAGATGAAGGGCTACGAGAAAGAGTTCACGGAAAAAAAATCTACAAAAACACACACGAACGCTGCCCATAAAAAACATCCCCACACTTAAGCCAGAGAAAGAAAATGTACGAAGCATCAGCCTACCGTTCTACCCTAAAGTCACGAACCCAATGAAAACCTATTCAAACGGTAAGGAATAAACGTAGTTTACAAAAGCGAAAACACTTTACGTGATGTTCTATGCAATTTGAAGGACAAGGTTCCACTGCACACTGGGCCAGAATGAAAAATTAGCAGGAATAAATTATTTTCACTATGAAGATGCAACTTTAGAACAAAACTGTCTTCGGCAAAGTTGCAGTTGATAATTAGGGCTTTAGTTTGACGTCAGTTTCAGTTAGGGTGGTCCTTTAATATATTGAAATAAAAATTCTATCTTTCACATTTCTTGACATAAAGCAATACAATGCTCTACAAAGTTGTTCCTTATTAAATTTAAAGCAACTTTGCTCCAATAATCATAGTCGTAGGTCTTTTGTTTCAACAGTTATGATCATTTTTACGCTTAAGAGAAGGGTGGCCCTGAAAAAATTAGTATTTTGCGCCTAACTTTTTCATTTCAAGTTTTATGAATACGATGTCTTGAGCAGAACTTGCTTTAGAACTTGCTTAAATACACACTTGGATGAAAAAAGAACGTAATTTCATAAATTCCTTCAAAAGATATCGCAGTTTTAGTCGAAAAATTACGATTTTTTCAAATCAAATTATTTTTTAAAGGGTGAAAAACGGGGATACAAATACGATTGCATATGAATGGTAAAGAGAAGAGGACTCTTTTGTATATAAATACTCAGGTGAATTTAGAAGAATTTTGGGTTAAATGGTACTATGAATGTATGTCCTTTTTAAAATAAAACTCTCGTTTTTTTCTAAAATGTTGGCAACGACGAATAAATCACCATATATAAATAAAAAACTAATATATGCATTGTTCTCAATTTAAATCGATGAATTTGCTTATTTTGCTTATTTTTGTTTAGATAAAATTTGTAGTTAAAGTGGTCTTCCAACATATAGAGATGTTAAAGATGTCTTCCGTGATATATCATTAATATATCATGTTTGTCAATAAAAGATATTCGATGCTGTTGTTTGCAACGTTTGTTTTTTAAATATCAAGTTTGATTAATCATTTAGAAGTAGTTACATTAGACTTTTGATTAGTGCATGTGCTTTTTCCGGCAAATTGATTTCTCTTGTTTTGCCAATTTTTTTTTGTAATCATTGAAATGACTGGATCAGATGTGATCAGCAGTCGCTTAAATACATCCTCGAGCCGGCGTCGGTGGTGTAGTGGTAAGCGTGACTGCTACTTGGCACCCCAGTGGGTCTGGGTTCAATCTCAGTCGACGTCGGTGGTTTTTCTAAGGCGAAAAAATCTGGTCACGTCTTCCTTCGGAAGGGAAGTAAAGCCGTTGGTCCCGGCTCATAGTCATGAGTCGTTAGGTAGGGTCCAGGTGGTGGAGTTGTCTCCCTGGCGTCGGTGATTGTCACCATGTAAGGAAATAGGTCGACGTGAAAAAAAAAAAAAAAAAAAAAAAAAAAACATCCTCTAAATTGGCTTCACGACTGAACTTTTCATCTTGCATGATGCTCCCGAAAATTTCGTATACATTTGTTTCTAGTCTCTTGCGCTTCCTCGCTTAGCATACCGATTGGCAAAATGGCATGTTCAATCACATCACCACCAGTTTATGCACTGTTGGTGTCATGGCTTACCAGCTGTATAGCTTATTGTAAAGCTCACGCGTTTCTTTCGCATACGTTTGGAAAGCTTCTACGCTAATATCAGCCCGACTGTTGATGGTACTTAAAATTATATGAAACTGCTCTAATAATTCTTCATCCAAGCCTGTAATATTGGAAACTGTTTTCCAATTTGCAAAAAAATCCCTGGCCGTATTCCCATCGTTTGAGTTACCACCAGATGGTAATGGTTCACTTATACGGAGTCCAAGTTGACTTCGGAACTCAGTTTTGTTTTTCATTTCACGCTCTTTAACTGCAACGTTTGCTTTACTGACTCTCCAGCAAGGTTTTTCCATTGCCAATCGGTTTGCTATTTTTAAAAACATGTCCATGCTTCTAATGTAGGCGTGCAGCGGAGAAAGTCCGTATTTCAACTTATCGGGATCAATTGGCTTATTTTCATCGCTGTGCGCGTTAAGCTTCATTCCTAGGTTTGTGTAAAATGATATAAAAATAAAGAAATGCTAATAAAAATTAAAGACCAACCTGATTTTCCGCAAATGTAACACGCTTGAGAATTAGTCATTGTAACGTCGTTGACAACTTTAGTATCGATCATACAAAAAATCATATCAACTTTAACGAACACTCTGTTGACTCCTCGTTGCCGTCTCGAATGAACTAAAACGTCTACAGCAGACGTACAGTTTAAAGAGACGTTAATATAATGAATCTGTTGTCTCCTGATTTGCATTCCGTAGGTTTCAAAGCATTAATATGCTGTTCTACTTTTTCAACTTCACTTCTGGTCAAATCAGCCGCTTCTTTCTGAAAAATCAGTTTAATTGGTCGACACAGGGAAATTGATGAAGGTAGATTGTTATTCCAAATGATTTCCTTGACCCCTGAATTTGTTTTGTGGATGGTCAATCAAAGAGGCACCATCGACAATGCGAAGATATGGGAGTCACTGTATTCTCCAATAGCACCTTCCTCAGTATCATCCTTATGAACAAATGGTTGCTTATAACGAGCATGATTCGAACTTCCATCGCATCCCCATTTCACCATCAAGTGAATGTCATCATTTGACGAATAGTAAATCTTAGAGTTTAGGCCCAAGCTTTCCCACAGCCGCTGAATAGTGTGATCAACCAAGTTCTGTATTGAAACCTGAGCAACAGACTGTTGGATATGGATGCCTGTAAACAATCAATTATGTATTACTACACTATTATCCAAATGAAAGGAATATTACTGTTTGCACTGGAACGGTCTGCTGGGGGAGTGGACTGTATTCGGCAGGTATGGGCGGAGGAACGTCAATCTAAATCAACTCTTTGAGCTCTGAAATGAGCTGCATGACTTTGTTCCGAGCCACAGACGAACGACGATCGGGGATGATGGAAACTGCCGGCTACACTAAACAATTCTTTTATTTTGCTACTTCTATTGGTACAATTGCTTTTGCTTCTGCTGCTGATGGGTGCGCGGTTGGAAAGTAACTAACTAATTGCAAGTACTACTACTAAAATTGATTTTTATTTATCATTCTTTATCTTATATACTAAATTACAATTTTTAAGTGATTTAGTCCATTGGGCTCTTCAGCTTTGTTTGTAAGTGTTTTATGTGTTTAATGTGTTTAGTGTGTTATGTGTTTT
Source organism: Aedes koreicus (assembly GCA_024533555.2). Taxonomy (NCBI): domain Eukaryota; kingdom Metazoa; phylum Arthropoda; class Insecta; order Diptera; family Culicidae; genus Aedes; species Aedes koreicus. The sequence continues at coordinate 69,036 of JAHHFK020001559.1, forward strand.
AATTAATTTTTCAGTTCAGCCCTTGGGGCATTGTTTGTTAAAATTTGATAACCTAACTAATCTACAACTAAAAACTACAACTTGAAAAATCCTAGGGGTGGGGAACCACATTCCGGATGACCTGGTGATCCGATGTCAGGCAGCGTGCCCTGTACCGATTGATAGACTCACTAAAGCGATCGTCGAGCATTTTTATCTCGGCCAGACGATGGACCTCAAATGTTCTTGCCCTCGGAGGGGTGTTCAGGATCATCCTGAGGAACTTATTTTGAACACGCTGAAGTTTCAGGTGATGTGTTTTTGCGCAACTCTCCCAGATTGGCACCTGCCGTACTCGATGACTGGAAGTATGATTTGCTTGTAGACAGCAAGCTTGTTTTTCAGGGATAATGTAGACCTTCTGTTGATCAATGAGTAGTTACACTTTGTGACAGTTTTGTCAACCTGCTCCCTGAAAATCAGCTTGCTGTCTATGGTAACGCCAAGATAGACAGCTGATTTGGCCCATTCCACCGTTGTGTTGTTTAGGCTAATTTTACAATCCTCAGGCCGGAACAAGTTTGGGAGAGTTGGAGTGTGGAAATAGGATGACCTGGGTTTTCGCTGCGTTGATACAGATCTTCCATTCGGTGAAGTATTCTGACAGGACATTCACGCTGCAGTTTCGCTGTAAGTGCTCTAGTTACCCTACCATTTTGGACGACTGCGGTATCATCGGCGAACAACGACAGAGATCCATTTTCAGGGAGCGGGGGTATGTCAGGGGTGAATAGGTTGAACAGAAGTGGACCTAGTATATTTCCCTGCGGAACACCGGCGGAGATCTCCTGTGCATCGGAAACTGCACCATGCAGCGAAACTCTGAATATTCTGTCCGACAGATAATTTTTAATTATCTTCACCAGGAAGATAGGAAGATTGTATCTTTTTAGCTTATACACCAGGCCATCGTGCCACACGTAATCGAAGGCCTTCTCGATATCGGGAAGTGCCATGGCGGATGATTTCGCCACGGACTTGTTCCGCTTGAGGATGTTGGTTCGGTTAAGTTGGTGCACTGTTGAGCGACCACGTAGGAATCCGAACTGCTCGTCGAGCAAGATGTTCAGCTCGTCTGCAGACGAGAGAAGCCGACGGTGGATCCCTTTTCAAACAGTTTTGATACTTCTGAGAGAAGGCTGATGGGCCTATAGCTCTTGAAACATGAAGGATCTTTCCCAGGTTTCTGGATGGGGATGACTTTGGCTGTCCTTCAACACGAGGGGAAGTAGCCAAGTCGGAGGCATTGGTTGAAAACCATCGCCAGATGGTTATAGAACTGGGAGCTCAATTGCTTGAGCTCCAAGTTCATAATATTATCGAAATCTGGGGCCTTCATGTTCTTTGAGCTTTTGATATAAGTCAACAATTCGTCAGCTGAGATCTCCAACTCCTCTGCGAAGTCGTTTGGGCTTATACGGATGTTAGTAATAAGCGCTCTAACGGCAGCTTCGTGTGGACTGGCAATACTATATCTGAGATTGTGGGAGCTGACGAAGTGTTGACTTATCTCAGCAGCCTTTTCAGGAGTTATCAAGCGATCCTTAGAGCCATTGTTGTCTAGTGGGATCAACGGTGGAATGGGTTTTGGTTTAGTTTTTAAAATTTCCGTCAACTTCCAGAACGGCTTGGCACAATCTGGGAGAGAGCGGATCTTGTTGGCAAAATTGTTATTCTTAAGGTCCACCATTCTGGCCTTAATAATTTTCGTCACTCGATTACAGTGACTTTTTAGCGTTGGCAAACCAGTTCGCTGGTATTGCCTTCGGATGGCGTTTCGCAATTGTTTTAAATCTTTAGTGGGTCTATCAATGGGTACAGAGTTGCTCACCTGATCAATCACCGGTACATGTTGCTCCCGGGCCTGGGAGATCGCTTGCTCGATGCTCTGCAGCTGCCGTTCGATGCCATCAACCGACTCAAGATGCATGTTGAAATCGATGTTGTCGTCTACGTGTTTTCGGAACCTCTCCCAACTGGCGCGATGGTAGTTCCGTCTGGTGATTTGATGCCGGTTGACCGAGGAGCCAACTTCGGCCACCACCGGATAGTGGTCCGAGCTGAGCTCCTGGTGTACTACCGGCTGGGCGATGTTGTTCTCCATGTTGGTGAGGATGATGTCGATTGTCGAATGGGCCCCGGATCTGCTCAACCGGGTGGGAGTATCCGGGCCCAGGACGGTGTAATTAGTTTCTCCAGGTGGACCAGAAAGAGCTGGTCCCGATGATTTCCCTGTTGCTGTCGTCTTATAGGGAACACCTTCACTGGTTTTAGAGCGGTCGCATAATCTCCGGGAAAAAAAAAACAAACTTCGTATCGATAGAGCGAAAAACACGACCGAACGTTTCACTTGTTCAAACTGAATGTATGAATTAATTGCAAGCTACTACATGCCGCTTAAATAGATGCAGCGCTCCGTGTGCTGTGATGTGAAAGTTGTTTGGTGATATGGTAGTTGCTAGGTGATGTGGTTTCTAGGTGATTCGTTGTTTGGTAGTTCTGCTACACGCCGACTGTGCTGTATTTTCTGGACGGTTCGTGGCGTGGGTTTTCATGCGTTTGACAGTGACGCTTCCGACGTGAGACGGAACAACATTAATTAGAACGATAGTTCTCTAAGGCCACGAAACATGCACATTGCTACTGGAGGACCAACGTGCCCTTGGTTTCTTTGAATTGAAGGTGCTGCGAACGATCTACGGTGGAGTGCAGATGTAAAACGGAACGTGGAGGAGGCGAATGAACCACGAATTGCATCAGTTGCTGGGAGAACCTCCCATCGTACACATCGCTAAAATCGGTTGACTACGATGGACTGGGCATGTCGTAAGACTTTTGGACGACAGTCCAGTTATAATTATTCTCGAAAACGAACCGATGGGTACAAGAAGAAGAGGCGTGCAACGAGGAAGGTGGATCGATCAAGTAGAAGACGACCTGCGGACCCTCCGCAGATAACGAGGCTGGCGAGGTACAGCCATGGACCGAATACAATTCACACTGGGCCAGAATGAAAAATTAGCAGGAATAAATTATTTTCACTATGAAGATGCAACTTCAGAACAAAACTGTACAGGACAAAGTTTCAGCTTATAATAAGGGCTTTCATTTGACATCAGTCCTTGAATATATTTAACCCTTATGTGATCAACAGAGCACCCGGGTACCTTTCCACGTTTTACATTACGAAATTTCATAGTTTATTTTAAAACAGAAAGCTCAATGACATATTAATAAAAGTTGGAAGGCAACTTTTTGCATAAAATCATATCGTATAGTAGCAAGGCCGGCCGAAGGGGGGATTGTTCTACCCCTTTAGTGATCGACAGGGTACCCGGGTACCCGCCAAATTCAAATGATTATAACTCTGGCAATTATTGACCAATTTTAATTCTTTTGGCACCGTCAGATTCAAAATGTTTACGGAGGCCTCGACTGGCTATGAACATTTTCAGCAGCAAACCCTGGCAATATGGGTGTCAAAATTCATTAAATTTCGCCAATAGGCTATTTCTCAACGTTTAGTGGCCATCTGATGATTTGTCCTCAGACCTGTCTTTCCGGAACATGTTCCCGTGGGACCTCAGGTGGCCATGAACATTTTCAGTAGAAAACACTGGCAATGTGGGTATCAGCATTCATGCAATATCTTCAGTAGGATACTTCTCAACGTTTTGTGCCTAGTTTTGTTCATGGCTACTCGAGGTCCCACTAGAACCTGTTCCGAGATGACCGTTCCGAGGACATATTATTAGATGGCCACAAAACGTTGAGGAATAGCTTTCTGGTTAAATTTCATGAATTTTGAAACCCATATTGCCAGGGTTTGCTTCTAAATATGTTAATGGCTACTCAAGGCACCACGGGAACATGTGGTCCACACACTGAGAAAAATCATTTAAGTTTAAGTTTACTTGGATGCACATAGAAAGAGCGGCCCGTTAGATTGAAAATTGCGTCTGTTCTTAAATTTACAAGACCATTAAAACTTGAAATGATAACGTAACAATAAGGTGAGGTACACAAATGCTTGAGAATATTTAAAATAAAATTGTGCCAAACCCGGTCGTTCGCCTTCGTAAAAATATATTCTTAGGATGCTATAAGTTGCTCCCATATACAAATGAATGAAAAATATAAGCAAATGAACACCGAATATTACGCTGCGCGAACGTGTAACACTGGAAAAATTTAATTTGAATACATTTTGTTTGTTTTTTTTCAATACCCCGAATTTTACTTATTGCAACACCATACTTATAACACCAAAGACAAGGATCCTGTAAATTTAAGGCTTGTAAATCCCATTTTTCAGTCAATTGGCTATTTTTTAACGATTGACGGTCTTAGATTTGAGGTAATCTTAGAGACTGTTGTAAATGTAGCATCCGGAACGTCATTTTGAGCTTGTCAGTATTTATTATTTTGGGTTTCAAATTACGGTTTAACAATACATCAAATAACACAATGACACAATTGAGTCATGTTCATCTTTGAGTCTCAAAGTATTTACGTGCAACCAGGAATGCATCACTCGGAAAATTCATTATTTTTAAGAGTGCATGGACAAATCATCAGATGGCCATAAAACGTTGAAAAGTATCCTACTGGAGAAATTTCATGAATTTTAATACCCATACTGCCAAGATTTCCTTCTAAACATGAAAATGGCCAGTTGAGGCCAAATGGAAACCTGTTCCGGAAAGACAATTCCAAGGACAAATCATCAGATGGCCACTAAACGTTGAGAAATAGCCTACTGGCGAAATTTCATGAATTTTGATACCCATATTGCCAGGGTTTCCTTCTAATTATGCTCGTGGCCACTTTAGGCCCCACGGAAACCTGTTACAGAATGGCCGTACTAGGAACAAGTCGGCACATGGCGAATAATGGAATAGAAATAGTTTCTAGGAATTATTCCAAAGATTTTGACATCCATTCACAGAAATTCAATAGATGTTTCCAAATAGTGCCACCGTACCGGACCACTGCCTCGGAAACCCGGATTTACAGGAACCAGATGAATTCAAATGGTCATTGCTGATAATTTTACTTAAGCAAATAAGCTTTTGAATTTAACGGTGCCAAAAGAATTAAAATCGGTTAATAATAGGCAGAGTTATAATCATTTGAATTTGGTGGGTACCCGGGTACCCTGTCGATCACGTACACCGTGTTCAATATATTCTCATACACTTGTTCCTTGCATTGGTGTCGTGCAACTACTCAACATGCTTCAGATATGTGTTGGTGTAGTTTTTCACTATGTTTATACAAACGCTTTAAGGTTATGTCCGATTGTTTTCATTCGGTCTTTATCTTTTACCAGCGATGAAGGAGTTTCGTGCTGTGGTGATAAAAAAGTTTTTGAAAGGTGAGCGCCCGGGCGCTATTTTCAGAAATTTGAAAAACCTCGGAGTGAAGCGGGATTTTATGTACCGAACCATCCAAAGGTACCGTGACACCTGCTCGTTGGATGACCGGAAGAGATCCGGTCGTACTCGTACGGTGCGGACTGCACGAGTTGTTAAAGTGGTCAGGGAACGGATTAGACGAAAATCACAGCGCTCTGTACGTAAAATGGCCGCAGATCTATATTTTTCGAGATCGTCAATGCACAATATACTGCAAAATGACCTCGGATTCCAAGCTTTCAAGAAACGTCAGGTTCACGGAGTTTCGGAACCTTCCAAACAGAAACGACTCGAAAGAGCACGTCTGCTTTTGTCGCGGCACGGTGGGGAAGAATTTATCTTTTCCGACGACTTTTTCGTCTTGCAACAATCCCACAATGTCCAGAACGACAGATTGTGGGCTCTCTTTTTGAGAACTGTTCCAGATAGTGATAGGAATTTTCCACAGTTCCAAAGGGCTGCGTCAGTGATGGTTTGGGGAGGAATTTGCAAGCGAGACAAATTACCACTGGTTTTCATCGAAAAAGGCGTTAAAGTGAATGCCGTATATTATAAAATGGAAGTTTTGGTGAAATTTTGTCAAGCCATATGTACAAGAGGTGTTTGGAGATGCTCACTATGTGTTTCAGCAAGACAGAGCGCCATCGCATACTGCAAATCTCGTTCAGGGCTGGTGCCGAGAAAATTTGACCGACTTTTTGGACAAGAATGAATGGCCTCCCAGATCACCAGATCTGAATCCCTTGGATTATTTCGTATGGTCATGCATGCTGGCAAAGGTAATTGACCACAGGTCGTCTAATATGAACCAATTCAAAACCGCAATCAAACGCATTTGGGACAAAATGCCGATGGAAGTCGTGCGTGCCGCCTGTGACGGTTTCGAGAAACGTCTGGAGCTGGTTCTTGACCAGGTTAAAGGCGGTGTTATTCTAAAACATATGCTGTAGTTTATCAGTATTATATTGCAATATAATGGGTAAAGTTATCAATAAAATCTGGATAATCGATTTGAAATAAATAGAGTTTTATTTTGTATGAGAATATATTGGACACGGTGTAAGGTGTTTTTTTCTTGTCGAACACATAAGGGTTAAATAAAAATTTTATCTTTCACATATCTTGACATAGCGCAATTCAATGTTCTACAAAGTTGTTTCGTATTGCATTTGAAGCTACTTTGCAGCAAAAACTATAGTCGAAGGTCTTTTGTGTCATTATTTATGATAATTTTTAAGCTTAAAGATAGGGTGGTACTGAAAAAAATTAGTATGTTTTACCTAACTTTTTCATTTTGAGTTTTATGAAAACGGTGTCTTCAGCAACGTAATTTTATGGATCCGTTTAAAATACATCGTGATATTAGTCCAAAAATTCAGATTTTTTTCAAATTACATTATTTATAAAAATGGAAAAACGGGGATACAAATATGATTGCATATGAATGGTAAAGGTAAGAGGTCTCTTTTGTATATAAATATTCAGGTGAATTATGGGGAATTGTGGGTTCAATATTACTATGAATGTATGTCCTTTTAGAAAAAAAAATCTTGATTTTTTCTAAAATATTGATGGCAACGACGAATAAATCAATATATTTCAATAAAACACTAATATTAATACCTAATAACACTAATATCAATAAATGATAATAAAATGCTGATGCTCTTTTTCCTGCTTTAATACTCTTGATTGGGATTTATATAGAATGATATTTAAGGTTGGTAAATTGGGTACCATAGGTACTTCCACTACCTATGGTAGTGGTCCTTAGCTTCTTGTCCAGTAACTCATATCCCTTCCTCCACGTGGTGCCGACTGGGGTACGATTAACCATATGGAAAGTTCAGGCAACCAACCCCGGTGGGACCTTGATCGTAACCTGACAGGGAGGAGGAAAGGGAGCTTTTCTCTTCGAAGGATGCAGCCTATCCGAGCATCTGTTCTCCATGTTAGAGGCGGCACAGAATGCGTCTGTTCTCCATGTTAGGGGCAGCTGATAACATAGGCGTAGCCAGGGGGGCAGGGGGGGCCGTTGCCCCCCCCCCCCCTAAGTTTTGATTTTATTTTTAGAATTTTATTATTTGTTTCAATATATTATTATTTATTTTTTATCTCTAGAAGGTTGCAAGGTAACTTGTTGCAATACAGTTGATGTTAATCCAATACTACTCAATTAAGTCACAATCAAGTCACTGTAACCAAATATGACGATTTTGTGTTGCTTGAGATGTTTGTCAGATTGCTCCTTTGCCTAAATAAAAAAGCCAAATTACGCGAAGTTGCCTCGATTTTGTAACAAGTAGCAGAAAAGCGTAAAAAATTGACATCCATGAGAAAAAAGTTGTAATTATATAGTTTTTAAATAGTAACGAGTAACAATTTTATAACAATATTTTTCCTTTAACCTAGAACCCAACCTATGTAGCCTAAAGTATCTAAAAACCCCAAGCAGCACACAACAGTCAAAACTGGTTTCAGCAGCTCTATTGTGACTTAATTGAGTCACAGAGCAGTCACCTTTACTGGGTTGAAACAAATGTGCTTCTAGGGAAATATCTCTTAATCTGTAATGTTAACTATTAGATAAGCATTGATTGATTTTTTCCCCGCTAGCTGAAAGTTGAAGAAGCTATGCTCAATAAAATGTTTAGTTCTTGGTTAATCAAAAAATTGAATATTCAAAGCTATGCTATAGCTTTCAGGAGCCAAATAATACTAGATTAAGAAACACAGTTGATAGTTAGAAAAAGTATCAACGAAAAATATTTATTTGAACTATTCATGGCATGGGTCAAACCGCCCCGTTACCCCGCTTTCCCCGTTTTAGGGTACTGTAGTTTCGTATTATTGAGAATATATGTTGATCATATCTTACAGTTTGATTCAGCGTGTGAGAAGCAGAACAGCAAGCTAGTCAGAGCGAGAAGTTGCAGTTGTCTTATCCTATTCAAAGAATTTATCCGTTTTTATGAGCATGAGCAGGATAATGAGCATGATTGACCGCCCGAAGTTGTTATTCCGTTACTGCCAGTTCAGCTGTTATTACTCAGAAGATCAACAGATGATGCAAACGTGGTCAATGTGTAAAACTGGTGATCCCAAACTAAGGCAATACCGGCGATGGCCTCGCCCGAATGCAGGTCAAATAAGGGAAGGGTAGGAATGCGTTAACGTTTATTTGGACGTTTTATTGGAAGCCGAGACCACAACCGCACTTCCACGAGAAATCACTGGGATTTTGGATGACAAGATTGGGTGGCAGCAGGGTTCGTTTTGGTAAACAATAAGCTGAATTCACGCTTCGTTTAGTAAAATATTTAAATACAAGTACCGATTTCTGATTCGAACCGATTACAACAGTAAGGATGTTATTGGGGCCACACACAAAGTGTAGTGGTGTTTTTTCATCGGAAAAACAAGGTGATTTTTTATAATGTTGGAAATCCGATTTGATCTGAGTTAAACCAATAATAAGGATGCTATTGGAGCCACTCACAAAGTGTGATGGTGGTTTTCCGTTAGGAAAACAAGAATAATTTTATGAACGCTTGAGAGACGCTTTGTTGTTCTCTTACTGTGCTCACTCGAACACTCGTTACACCGAATTATAGATAACCGAAACAACACGAAACGCGCCATGCTCGATAGGAAAATAGTGCGTAATAAAGCATCGACACAACCTTTCACAGCCGATGCTCGAACCAAACTCTTTTTCGTAACTTACAATTTTTACTACTGTATTCTACACTCTATTGCACTGCTGTAACTAATAACTGTATCAATCAAGTTGAAGTGTCTAATGAACAATCTATGCTAATCCATTAAAAATTGAAATTGAGGGATTTCGTAAAAATAAGAGTCCGTAGATGCATTTTGTGCCTTCTGGTAACTTTATGTTTCTATTGATATCCATGCTCATCGGTTTAATACCAACCGGAAGAGACTTGGCCTTATACAAATGGATTTCATTATCTCCAGTCCGCTCAACCAATCGCAACGTTTTGTGATAGATTGAACGGATTATTATAATTTGATATAACTCCATGCAGATGTCTTCCAAGTTTGGCAGATCGACAAGCAATCGGTGGAGAGTTTAGAGGAAGACCGGAAGAATAAGCGATGGTTCTGCGCGTGTTTATAAACAGAAGAACCTTCATAACAAAACGAATCATCGGGTAAAATACATACGGTTTTTTTTTTAATTATAAGCAGTCTAAAGCAGTTATTTGATTCATTTTATGCAGAAGTACCATAAATGGACATTCGAAAGTTTTTCAAAAGTAAGTATAATATTTTCCAGCATGTAATAAAAAAAAACAAGCAAACAAAACAAAACGAATGTTTTTTCATGCAGCTGAAATAACCACGAATAGAAAAATATGCAAAATGGTTGTATTTCTCGAATTTGAACAACAATTTTAATGTAATTCAATGATACACCGTTTTGGTTTCATACTACTCAGATACACATGATTGCTACATATACCGTGTTTCGACAGAACGTGTTTCAGTTGGATCATATCAGATAAATCGGTTCAAATTTCAAAACGCAGATGCAGATGTGCATATAAATTATTTTTAAAATATTGCGGAATAACTGTTGGAACGCATATGAATTTCTTTTCGTCATTGATGAATAAAATTTCTTAAATTATTTACTAACTACTCGTGTGTTGAGAGTTCAAGTAGCAACAATTCAGCACAAAAAACACAGCTTGCTTTCATTTGTTACTTACGTCGTTTTAAAATGTTATGTTTGATGTTCCTGTTTAGAAAATATCAGATAAAATAATTATACTAAAGGTGAGCAAAGGGGACACAAACCATAAGCTATAAACCACCAAAACTCAAAATGTATGTTTGTTAAAAGCTAATCACTTATTATTTGAACAACCATTAAAAAAATATAATCTATTCAAACGGTGTGAGCATGGTGAGTAAAAAACGGTGTTTCTTCTGTGTTGCTTTGGGTGAGAGGGTCGCGGATGAAAAGTACATTTTCAGTACAAACTGCAAACAAATTCGGTGGTTATTCTATACAAAAATCCAACATGACCCGTTAAATGTTTGGCATTCAATGTGGTTTGATTTAAAAACATGGGAAAAATCGAAAGTTTTTAAAATCGTTTTTTTTTTATTCCAGAACAAGCCTAGAATTGTTTAATCTTGTTGCAAGAAACGGACGGGTATTGTCAAATACTTTGGGTGAGAGTAGAGAAGATAATCCACCCGCATTCAGGCGTAATGTCACATAAATGGGGCTCCATTCCCGCTCCATCTGTCGGGACATGAAAATGACCCTACTCTACTGGTCCACCGGGCGTTGTATTGTCCGTTAAGTGTCCGTTAATATTAATTGTTCAGTATGTGCAACCACTGGTTGGAGACGATGTTATTCTCTCTCTCTCTCTCTCTCTCTCTCTCTCTCTCTCTCTCTCTCTCTCTCTAAAAAAAAACTCGAAATCCTGGCTACGCCTATGGCTGATAATCGTCCTCGTACCAGCGTTGGATACTAATCAGTGCTGTGCACGATGGTCCTTCGACGAGACGAGACAACTAATCGTAAAAATCATAAGTACATGAGACACACAGTGGTTATGCAGACCGGATGCAGAGCGGCATACACGCAGGCAACGGAAACGGAATAACGATTATAAACTCGGAACAAGGAACTGTAAGTCTCTAATTTTTTTTTTTTTTTTGGGTCTGCACGTCTCTCAATTTCCTGGTAGTGATGGAATTTTTCCTGTACTACTGCAGAATGGAAAGGCGATTTACTTACCCATTCTAACAAAACTATTTCGGGGAAGTTTAAAAATGAGCTACCTTCCGGAAGCGCGGCAACAAGTTCGAGTAAATGTTATTCCAAAATCTAATAAGAAGGATGAAAGTTCACCTAAATCTTATAGGCCCATAAGCTCTATTCTACTTAAAATAGTGGAAAAAATAATTGGTGTATACATAAAGTCATAATACTTAGTTAAAACTCCTCTAAGTAAGTATCAGTGTGCTTATCAGGAACCGATAAGCAAACTTATGAGGAACCGATGATTTAGGTAACAGCATTGCATGCGGTTGTTACAAAACTCGAAAAATCTATTCAAGTAAAAGAAATTTCACTGGCTGCGTTCTTGGACATTGAAGGAGCATTTGATAACTCAGCTCATAGCTCAATGATAAAAGCAATGCCGAAGCTTGGCTTTGATAAGATTGGATCAACGAGATGCTATCAAAAAGACAAATATCAGCTAATCTCTGAAGCTCATCCATCAGTTGTTAGAGCTGTAAAAAGGTGTCCACAAGGAGGCGTATTGTCACCTCTATTGATGTCTTCAATAGTTGCTGATCTCCTCAAAAATCTGAAAACCCTAGGGTTTGAAGTAATTGGCTTCGCAGATGATATAGTCATAATCATCGCTACCAGAATGCAAAGTGTCTCATCGTGGTGTGACATGGGAGGCTTGAACATAAATCCTTCTAAAACTACTGTTGTGCCTGCCATTTACACGAAAGAGAAAATATTTATTTGAAAACTTAAGATTGAAAGGTACGCATTTGGAATTTTCAAATACAGCCAAATACCCTAGAGTATTCCTTGACAGTTAACTAAACTGAAAGTTTCACTTCAGGCAGACAATCAACAAAGCGACAAATGCTGTATTGATAGCTAAATAAACATTTGGAAAGCAATGGGGACTAAAGCCAAAAATGATCCATTGGATTTATTCGGAAATTGTGAAACCCAAGATTACCTATGCTGCATTGGTCTGGTGGTTAAAAACTAAAGAGACTGTTGTGCAGAGAAGGTGAGAAAAACTTCAAAGGCTAGCAACTAGTTCAATTACTGGTGCAATGAGAAGTACGCAAACAAAGACACTGGATGCATTGCTTTTCATGCTACCATTGTATCAATGCATACAATTATAAGCTGAAAATAGCGCTCTAAGGATCAGAAGGTTTGTGAATCTTGTCGAAGGTGATCTAATAGGACATCTTAGCATTCTAAAAAATGTTAGATTTAATCCTTTAGTTGACTTTGACTGTTCATATCATATCCAAACCTCCGTCAAGGATCGATTGTATTCTATACAGACGGTTCAAAAATGAACAATCAAGTGAGAGCAGGTGTAACTGGTCCAGGGATTGACATATCAATTTCTATGGGTAAGTAATTACAAGCTGCAATTCAAGAAATTCTGGAATATTCTGCTTTATGCTTACGCAGAAATTATAGATATTCAAATATATGCATTATGTCGGACAGTCAAGCAGCTCTAAATGCTTTAAAGTCAGCAACATGCAATTCCAAGCATGTTTGAGAATGTGTTCAATCGCTCCAAAATTTGTCTTGTAGTAATCAAGTTAATTTGTACTGGGTTCCTGGCCATTGTGGCATTGATGGAAAATAGAGAGCTGATAAACTACCAAGACTCAACCGTCTCCTCAGTTTTTAGGACCTGTACCCTTTTCTGGTTTATCTGCTTCTTCACTTAGAAAGCCTAGGAATGCGTAAAAGTGGAAGCAAACTGGAGCAACACTTTCATAGCTACGCAATCATAGCGGTTAATTACTCCAAACATTTCAATGACTCGAAAATTACTTGATCTCATAAAAAACAAAACCTTTAACCTTTTATACAGGCCTTATAACTGGTCACTGACCGAGCCGATATCACTTGAAGCTGATAGGAAAACTTCAAGATGATGCAAGTCGATTTTGTGACATAGATAAAGAAGACCCGGAACACTTTTTATGCTACTGCCCGGCAATCGCCAACAAAAGATTTAAGTTCTACTGCCCGGCTATCTCCAACAAAAGATTTAAGCAACTAGAACCCTCTGAGAGCTGGAGAACAAACCCCAGCACGGCAGTGCACTTTATTCGGTGTGTTATACCACCCTGGGACAACGCTTTAAGTCAAACATTGGCAATCACTTCTAGCAATAGTGATGCGTCATGCTGACAATATCTAAAGCCAAAAAATAAGGATGATATGTCACAACAGATCTAAAAATTGGTCGCAGTGATGAAGATACCCGACATGGGGGAAAAAAAGTCTCTCAATTTCTTGGGAAGTACCCGCATTCGTTCCGACAGGAGGAGTCCATAAGATCACATTGTGGATCTGCAGGAGGTTTGCTGGAAACGATCGACCGATACATACGTATAGGGAAGGTTGAATCATCTACTTATTTTTTTTTTAACGTCAAGTTTAATTTTATTTGCATCTTAGTATAATGTTATAACATATCGTTTTCATTTTTGTTAAGTGATTCTGCAGATAATGCGTTTCATACTTTAGTTTTTCTGTTCTTAAATTCTTATTTGTTTTTGGCTGTATTTATCTTGCGATAGTGTTTTTGGTGCATGTGTTTTACATTTTATATAACTTAACCTAACTTATCATACTACTATTTACATTTTGAGGGTGGGGGCTAATTACATGGGAAGTATTAATTAGAAAAGGTTTCTAATTGTCGGCCATTCTGAGCCTAGTGCTCTGTTGCGATAGCTTGTGGTGATTGCCTCGATTTCGATGTCTAGCTTTTGCATGCCGGCAAGCCTGTGTACGTCGGTTGTTCGTGTGAATGGTGGAAGATTCAGGATCATTTTCAGAAACTTGTTCTGAATGATTTGCAGCTTTTCTCGGTGACATTTGGCGCACTCTCGCCAAATTGGACAAGCATATGTTAGCATCGGCAAGACAATTTGCCTGTAGATGGCCATTTTGTTCGTTCCAGAAAGCTTTGATCGCCTGTTGATGAGCGGGTAGAGTTGTCTCAGCAAGACGATGCTCTTCTGTACTCTCTCGGTGATGTGTGACCTGTAGAGAAGTTTGTCGTCTAGCATTAAGCCAAGATAACGGGCCTCCCTGGCCCACTTTACCTCGGTGTTTCCAATTTTTATTTTGGACTGTGGCTTTAGTCGGGTCGTGTTGCGGTGCGGGAAAATGATGGCTTGTGTTTTGGCGGCGTTGACTTTGATCTTCCACGTCTGGAGGTATTCTGCATAAGCATTTAAGCCGCGTTGCAGCTTGTCGACAAGGGCTTTGATGATTCTTCCAATGTAGTAGATTGCCGAGTCATCGGCAAACAGCGAGAGGGTACCTCCAGACGGGAGGGGCGGAATGTCCGACGTGTACAAGTTGTACAACAATGGTCCCAGAATACTGCCTTGAGGCACTCCGGCGGGGATCGGGTACTCGGTTGAGAGGTTGCCAGAGACGCAGACCTGCGAAGTCCTACCATGCAGGTAGTTGGTGACGATCCGGACCAGATACGTTGGGAAATTCTGCTGCATCAGCTTGTGCGTCAAGCCATCGTGCCAGACGTTATCGAACGCTTTCTCTATATCGAGAAACGCCATGGCAACGGTCTTAGAGACAGCTTTGGACCGTTTTAGAGTATTAGTCACACGTTGGAGCTGATGGACCGTCGAGTGGCCACGTCGGAACCCAAACTGTGCTTCTAGCAAGATGTTGGATGCTTCAGTGTGGGCGAGGAGTCTTCGTTGGATAACTTTCTCGAACAGCTTGCTGATCGATGAAAGCAGGCTTATCGGACGGTAGCTAGGCGGGTCGGTGGGATCCTTGCCCGGTTTCAAAATGGGTACCACCTTAGAGACCTTCCAAGATGCCGGGAAGTAGCTGATTTCTAGACAACGGTTGAATAGATTCGTCAGGAGATGAAGCGCTTTGGGCCCTAGACTTTTAAGGGTGATATTAAAGATCCCGTCAAAGCCAGGGGCCTTCATATTTTTGGCCTGCTTAATGTGCCTGCTAAGCTCGTCTATCGATACTCTGTGGTCCGCCGGAAGATCGACTGGAAGTGTGGAGAGGTGATCAACGCTGGCCGCTACTGCTGTCTCCATGGGGCTGACCATATCATGACCCAAGTTATGCGATGCAAGGAATTGACGGGACAGTGCGTTCGCCTTTTCGCTCGCCGTAATATGAGTTTTACCCAGTTCCCTGATTGGAGGCACCGGCTTAGGTTTTGTTTTGAGAACTTTGGCTAGTTGCCAGAAGGGTTTTGAGTAATTTGGGAGATTTTGCAGATCCTTGCTAAACTCCCTGTTTTTCAACTTGGCTACTCTGGTGGCAATGATATTGTTGAGTTTTTTAACCAGGTGCCTCCTAGCAGGGTTCTGGGTTCTCTGGAATTGTCGACGCACACAATTGCGAAGCGAGATGATTCGTTTTGTAGCAATGTCTAGTTGAATACACTTACCCACCACCAGTGTTGACGGGATGAGCCGGGATACTGCCTCGTTGATGACACCAGTGAACTGCTGAAGTGCGTCGTCAATGGCCATAGGGGTGGCTAGGTTGAGGTTGTCGATAGTGCGATCTTCGATGAAACGTTGAATCTGGGGCCAGTTAGCTCTGTGGTAGTTTCGTCTACGAAACCGTGGGTTACTACGCAGTTCTAGGTTCACCTCGAAGATGACCGGGAGGTGGTCAGACGAGAGATCGTTGATTGCTTCCGGGATGGAGCAGCTATCGACGATGTTGGTCAGAGCAATGTCTAGTGTGGAGCCGACACCGGCCGGCGAGAAGAATGTAGGAGCGTCTGGGTGGAGAACGACATAGTGTCCAGCCTGCAGGTCGTTGGCAAGTACTACCCCATTCCGGTTCCTTCTGGAGTCTCCCCAGAGCGGGTGGCGGGCGTTCAGATCGCCAACGATGATGAACTTTCCGTTACGTCTGGTAAGCTTTTGGATGTCATTTTTCATCCGAATGGAGGAGCCGTCCGATATTTTGCTTTGGGATGGACAGTACATGGCGACGATTTCGATTGGACCATCGGATGTGGACAGTTCGATTCCTACCGCCTCGATGAAAGACAATCGGTAATCGGGGAGGGGCCGGTATACCAGTCCCTTTCGAATGGCGATGGCGACACCACCACCACGTTGATTCCCAGCTCGATCCAGGCGGAAGATGGTATGCTCGGGAAGGCTCAAGTTGTTGGAAGGCTTCAGGTGCGTTTCCGTTAGGATTGCGATGTCAGTTCGGCGTGATTTTAGAAACTCAGAGAGTTCTAGTGTTTTGGCCGCCAGGGAGCGGGCGTTCCAATTAAGGATTCTGGCGATGAATGCTGCTGGTCATGAACAGATGCATCATCTGCATCATCATCTTTTGCATGTCGGCGACTAGCGAGGCCAGATGCGCGATCATGTTTGCAGTTGATTCCGACTGGGGTGCCGGCTCCGATTGAGTCCATTGGGTGTTAGGGTCCTGTATCGGACGGTGCCAGTTGAAGCCTGGGGGGACACCAGATCCGTTGTTTCCAACGGGAATTGTTCGCTGTTGGGGTGGTGTAGCAGACGTCGGTGCCGTTGTGCGGGGCAAAGTAGGGAAGGAGTTGAGGTCGAACATGGGCTCCTTCTGCTTTCTTGCCGTCCTGTGGGGCTGGTTCCTAGCGGTTGCTTGGGACCGGATTTTCAAGTATTCCTCCCTTTTCGGACACAACTTGCTAGTCGACATGTGCTCACCGGCACAGTTGGAACACCTAAACTGGCAGGCTCCTTCCTGTTGGCAGTCACTGGTTTGATGCTCTTGGGCGCAGTAGTTGCACCTCGGCTTCATGTTGCAGTTCCTAGTGCCATGTCCGAAAATGAGGCACCGCATGCACTGCGTCAGTTCGCGGTTAGGACCCTTGTATGCTTCCCATTTTACAATGATTTGTCTTATGGAGCGTATGGCGTTTAGACTACCGAGAGTAGCACTGCCTCTGGCAAAATGCACCAGGTACAGTGAATCCCGGTATTTGGTCGATCGGTTCCGCCTGCTGATGAGATAAACCGCCAGAGGTTGCAGGTTGTGGGAGTGACGGAGTTCCTCCACTATTTCATTGTATATCTAAGATGGGAATTAAGGGGGTAGTTTTTGTGGGGTGGGGATGGGGGGGGGGTAGATAATAAAATTATTCCGGAATATGTTTTATGTTGCACGACGAAAGTTATTTCCCTCTTTCGAAGACGTACATTCCCGAAAACAATCGATACTATTTCATGGATAGTCATGGACATTAGTTAAACATAAGTTTGAACAGAAAGCTATGCTGTAAACTGCTATTTCCGAGAGAGGTATTTCTAAGTCATGGTTCAAATGGCCATGGTTTGGCTATCAATCAAGATGTGAAACATTATGCAGATGGACAAAACGTGTTTTGGTCGGATAAAGCGCGTCGCATTTCGCCAAAAAAAAAAACACAATCGTTGGAATGCTTATTCGACCCATTTGTACCAAAAAACCACAACCCGACAAATCTGCCTCAGTTTCGCCCATTTGAAGATTTCTTCGGGATTTTGAGCTCCACGAATTGCAAACAGTTGATTGGAAGAATCAATAAATTCATTCGCAAAGTTCACTTGTTTTTCAACACTGGACACTGTATCTTTAACTTAAATAAATCAGCTCTTTTCAATTATTTTTGTCTTTTTTTGGCAGCTTGAGAAAGAAATTCCAAAGTTTTATTTGCCAGCCGTTCTGAATAATATCTCATCGTAATTGTAATGGTTGTGAATTTTGCACCTTAAGAGCTACCCAACATACATAAGTGTCGAATTACCGCTTGTTCAAACAAATTTGGAGGAGTTATTCAGCTTTCTAGAAAAAAAAAAAGCTGAACAACTTCTCCAAATTTGTTTGAACAAACAGTTGTTCAGCATTAATGTTTGTTGGGTACTTTCTTGTCATGTATGTGTATGTGATATGTGTTTATCTGTATCTATTTGTTGGTTTTTTAACTAGATACTTATTGAATTATATCACATACAATTAAGTAATGTGCCCATTGTGCCCCGATTGTCCCAACTCACTTTATCATACAGCTAAGTACTCCAAACCTATGCTGCATATATATTGAGGACTGCATCGAAAATAAGTTATCCTCATATTTTTCTTTCAAGTCATATAAAAAAAATGATGTTTTATTCAAACAAATGGATGATTCTTTATTAAACGGGAGGGAACTTGAACATTGTGAAGACCGGATGAAATTAATATGCATATTCTCAGCAGCTTTACCAGTCTTTTTGAAGATCCTCTTCACAATCACCTAACAGCGTTCGATGGGCCGAAGCTGAGAGCCATTTGGCGGATTGATGTCTTTCTCAACGAAATCTATACCCTTGCGTGAGCCAATTGAGAGTTGTTTTGGCGTAATGAGCTGACGCTAAATCTGGCCAAAACAGTGGAGGTGTACTATGCTTCTGATACAAAGGCACCAACCTCTTCTGCTGACACTCAGATCGATAGATTTCCGCATTGATTGTCCTGGTAGTGTAAAAAATGGTAGACTTCATACCGCAGGAACATATTGCTTGGCATACCAGCACTTTTCGACCAAACTTCTCCGCTTGAATTGACCTGTCTGCTTTGCTTACATCCTCCCCTTCGAGGGCAGTGTAATATTGTGGACCTGGATGGGTTTTTGAGTCCTCTTCGACATAGGTCTCGTCGTCTATCAAAATACGTGCATCCGGTCGCTGCAAAACTCGCCAATACAATTCTCGGGCCCTTCTTGCTGCGCGTTGCTTCTGTTCTGCACTTTTTTTGGCGATTTTTTGCTTCTTGTAGGTTTTCAGGTTGTTTCGTTTCTTGATACGTTGAATTATTCGGACGCTGGTTCCTGCTTTATTGGCCAAATCACGTATCGACATTAATTTGTTCTTCGGAACTAGAGCTACCACTTTCTGATCCAGATTAGGGTAGGAAGATCCGGGTTTTCTGCCTCTTCCTGGCAGTTCATCCAAAGAACAGTGTTCCCCAAACTTGTTTCTGATGGATTTAACACTTGCGTGATGAATTCCAAAGCGCTTCACCAATTGTCGCATAGTTACACCATTTTCACGTAGTCATGTGTCCAAAAACTTAATTTTCAAGTCTTTTTCAATGCGCGACATTCCGAAAACGAAAAATTTAAACCGTGCAAACAAGTAAACAAACGAAAGATGACTGTCAAACGCACTGCATGCTATGATGAAAACTTTAAAACCATCACAAATACACGCGTACAACGCAAATGTACGTGGATAGCTTATTTTCGATAAATTCCTTAGTACTATGAATAAAAATTGGAAATGACTGAATATTCTGTTATCTATTTGATGTGTCACAAATGGAACCACTACCCCTAATAGGAAAGGATAAAAAAAGTCCTATAAGATGCATTTGAAAAGAAATTAGAAAATTCAAATGAACCATCGTAGGTCGGCCTTTTCAATACTAAAAACAACATTTGTCTGAAGATTTTCGCAATCAACCGCACGTTGATTGATCTTGATAGATCTTAATCTCCTCGAATGTTCTTCACTTTTGACAGGAAAGTTCTCACATTAAACTGCAATCGAACACGAATAAATGGAAACAATGTTCCATTGAAAGGCTAATTCCTAAATATGCAGTAGCAAACGTGCCAACGTACACATAGCCTGCAGTCCTTGAAAGCACGTGACCTCGTCCTCATTGTTTACGCTTCGCGCCACGTGGCCCTAGTTGAATTTTGACGCTAACACTTCCTTTCACGGTGGCTTAGTGCAGGGGTGCAGCAATTGGTCGCTTATTATCCTGTCATTAAATATGTACCGCGTGTTGTATATTGCCTCAAAGGGAGGGCTTTTTTCAGGCCACACGCAGCAGCAGCAAAGTGCATAATCCCAGCCATTGTTCCTCAAGGAGATCATTGTAATATGTTTCTATTTGTGGCTCCCGTGCCTATGATGGTTTTTACGCCAACCGCGAAAAAACAATGTCTCCGGATTTACGGAGATACTTGACCGAATAAAGTCGAGTTTTAGGTAGGGATTGGAGAATAGAGATGTGGATTATTTCCTGGGAGTTTACTTCTGACGTTGTTCACAGTTTTGTTTTGGGTTAGACCACGTATGCGATTCCTGATGACAATAGCTATTGTTCGTGACGCTCTAAAATATCATCGGCTTTTTTTAAATTCTAATACGTTGCTTAGGTTCGGAAATAGGGGGAGGTAGCTCATCAAAGCTTCCAGTCCGCCTCTAGGCATCTTGCTATGAGGTACCAGGTGGATCTCCACCGATTGCCTATCATCTGCCAAATGTGGAGGACGTCTGCATTGAGTTATCTCAAATTATAAAATTAATGAAATCATTGGGTATAGGACCAAGTCTGCTAAATCGATGCTAAATCGATGAGCTTGGACATCAATAGAAGCAAAGTTGTCAAAAGGCACGAAATGCATCTACGGACTCTTATTTTTACCAGGTCGCTCAATCGTAGTTTTGGATGGAGTAGCGTGGATTGTTCTTTATATTGAATTATTAGGCTACTATATAACATACAACTAAATTAGTCTGTAAATTTTAAATTTCAATCTCCATTTCAGTGAGTGAGATAAGGCGCTATAACCTTGGCAAATTATTGCCAGACTTTTGATTCAAATTTCAAAAGTTCACCCACAGGCAAGAGGAGCATAAACTAATCTTTCTAGCATCTATGCTCCCAACGATAAAATACAAATTGTCACATTATTTAACTCTATATGGAAGCGTTTGGTTCTTCCTTCCCTTGATTCGAAGTAGTAGAGCGATTTCAGTCAATCTTTCTGGAATCGCTCTATTTCTTGGAGTCCTCTCTGCGGCACATGCTATGCAGTTGGCCTGGCCGGTGACAAGAAAAATTATGCATTCAAGAAGTCGTCATTTTCCAGGAAGCTTTCAAGAATTGGCTGCGTTAGTGTGAGATTAGATTAGATACGTTGCTTAGGTTCAGAAATAGCATCCCCTTTGATTTCCGAATTCCAAGCAACTCTAATTACGCTTCCGATTTTCCACCCACAAGGAATGCAATGATGCTATGGCATCAATCGGAAACGGTTCCGAAAAAAAGAAAGGTGGATAGCCAACATACCAAATGTAAGCAAAGCCTAAATTATGCACGGAAGGAAGACTCAAGGCGATGTTACTCGTTTACACTTTGTTCATCCAATAGGATTAAATGATATCAAATGTGGAAATGGGAACGAGAAAATAAAATATCTGACAAAGGGGAATCCCAATCCGAGCCGAGCCGACAGAGAGGGCAAAAGAACAAACGAATCGTGCACAAATCGCCTGAAGCGATTAGTTAATGTTCACACCAGAACTCTGCTACCGTATCCGGTTTTAGACAATTGCTATGCGACTGGTGGTGGAGAAAGGCGTAGCGAGGAACGGTAGCATAATTTTTGATGGATTTATCTCCATGCCCTCTCACATAACAAAATGAAATATTTGAATGCATGAGCGTCCATTTTTAGGCTCTACATGCTGACAATTTAGAAGCATAAAGTCGGTATACTTAGTAATTTTGGTATTCCAGGATTATAAAAAAAACGCGTTTCTTTTAAATAAGTGCTTTTGTAAACGAGGATAGAATAAAAAGCCTTAATGATAAGCTAAGGTCTATATCCGCAATAAGCTGGGTACTGAAAATGTGTAGTAAAACATGCACGAAGCATTTTCTTTCTAATGTAACTATTAATTTCATAAGTTCGGAAAATGCTTTACAAAAAATGCTTTTCTCTTGATCAACATAGCAAGACCGGAGAACCATTGCTTGCTTGAACCAATCTAGCTACTGTGATGCAGTTTTTGGCCACTAAAATGTTCAAGGATATGAAACGCCGTCCGTGACAACTAGAATACCACAATGACCCCACGTATCTTGCAAGTCGGCCATTCGCTGCGATGAGGAGTTGAATATATTACTATTCGGAGTGAACATTGCGCATAATGGTGTCCTGCTGCCCAAGAAAACCGGAAAGAGATATTAGTTTCTAACGCGTACTTTGCTTACCGTCCTTTTTAGAACGATCATTACAATTTTACAACTAAAGAGTGTGTTTAACTGACATTTTCATTACCGAACCTGAATTACCATTGCATATTTTTTTAGGCATTCAGTCGAGTGTGGCAAATTGTCTGTTTGGCATATACGCCTCACTAGTTTACTGATGTCTAGGAAAACAAGTGCGTATTGTGAACTCAGGTGAAATTGATAAACTTACTACACAATTGCAATTGATTAAAACAATATTATATCTTCGGATACATACAAAAAATAAAAAGACATAGACATGAACATAGACAACTAATAATTAGTGACGATTCATTCGGAGAAAAATATTCCTTTGTGTTGGTTCCACTCATCGGATTTGCGGAAGTTATTGAATTATCTAAGGAAAAAACGTAAAAAATAGCGTGACAATCCATACAAAATAAATGGAGGTCCATACAAAAAACCGGACAAGGGGTGAGGAAGAATGATACTTAAGGTTGGTAAATTGCGTACCATAAGGGTACTTCCCGTACCTATTGTAGTGGTCCTAAGCTTCTTGTCCAGTTACTCATATCCCTTCCTCCACGTGGTGCCGACACAATTTGTTGAAAGTACTGTTTATAGAGAACTATTACAGCATATCTCTTGAAATGACTTTTACCAGCTTCAAACGTTTTCCAAACGCATCAAAAGCGGCATGCAAGGACATCGTGGAGATTTCGTCCCAGATTTTGAGAATGACTTTCTGAAATTGGTGCAAGTTACTAATTTTGCAAAGACTGTACTCAAAAAAAACATAATGATTAGCTAGTAATTTTTTAATGTGTGTATAAAAACTGATGAAATTTTGACTGAAACTATTTAGCTAAGAGTATAATTTTAACGTTGGCAAAATTCGTCACAATCTGTCAAGTGGTTTTCGAGATGGCATCGGAACAAGAGCAAATCCACTAAAAAATTATGTGCTCCGTCCTGGAAAATCCAACTGCGTCCCACAAATGGATCGGAAAACACCTGAGAATCCATCATCCAACGGTGTCCCGATTGGTTAAGTAATTCCAGAAGACCCAGACGACCCAGCAGTCGTCAGGCAGCGGCAGAAAACCGAGGCAAGGAAGGTGTTGAATCTGTCCAAGCGTTAACTGAACCTTTCGATCCGCGATGTGGCGAAGAAGGCGGAGGTTTCCATCGGGGTGGTCGAAAAAACGATGAAACGTACCGGCCTCCACGTGTACTGCACAAAACCGGAATTACAAACAAAATACGATAGCCAAAACCCACGTCAGGTAGCTGTACCGGGGAAGGCTGACGAAACTGAGACTTACAGACTTACATCCAGCCATACCATGAATGGGCAAATCTACCTAAATGAGTATCTCCAGAAGCGCTTGCTGCGGTGGCCATCTATTTTGGCCGGATTTGGCATCCAGCCACAATGTTGTTTTTGTACCAAAAGACCCCGGACTTCGTCTGATTGATAAGTTTTGGGCCATCGTGAAGGCCAAACTTCGCAAAACACCTAAAGTATTCGCGAACAAGCTGGCTTTGAAGAAACAATGGGTAAAAGTATCAAAAGAAGTCAGTTCTACTATTGCCAAAATCCTTATGAGTGGTGTCACGGGCAAAGTGTAGGCATTCGGTCATAAATAATAGATCCAATTAACCAACGCCTAGCCATTGAGTTGTCGTTTATTCCCTGAAAATTTTAGAAAATCCGTCTAAAAATTAATGTGGGCGACTATTTTTGTGTGAGTCATTTTTTTCGACTACAGTGACATCATTTAGACCAAACAAAAAGTCATGCCGGACCATGTACATCATGTAGGACTTGACATCATGTAGGACCAAACAAAAAGTCCAATGGAAGTCAATCTGAGGAGCTGGGCGCCATACATTGTTGTGTAAGAAATCAGTCAAATTGTCCCGAAACCACATGCTTAGAAATTGTTATTTTTACACAAGCCGTAATTCTGATGTACGTCAAGAAACGAAAACAATGATTTCATGTAAAATTAGGTGTCTTAAAACAGAAACAGACGAAATTTGCTAAAAGGTGTGTTTTTCTAAAATGATTTTCTCGTCCTTTTTGACTGATTTGTGTGTTCTAAAGGCCGCTTGCATGTGTCGGACTGAAGCACTGAAATGTTCATGACATTTTGATAGTGTGCGGGCTTGAACCACATTCGCTGTATAGGAAGTACATAGTTGGCCATCTTCGTAGAGTTGTGTGTTGGGGATTTGTTTGTTTGGTTGCTGGATCTCCGTCAACGTAGATATATCCAGCAATCATCAAGAGGATGCGGAAACGTCATACGAACACAATAGCTAGATAACGTTGCAATAGAAATTCAGCTAATCTTCTCAAATCTTTACTCTGTTTCTATATTTATTGGGAAAAACATCTTTTAAGTAAATTTATTGGTGCCTAAAGTAGGAAATTTATTATCTATTAACACACTACAGTAAAACAATCTAGTAGGTAAAAAACTTTGTTTGCACATTCTATTGTGAAATCTATTATTCGTACGCAACAACTTCTTGGGATTACACTACTACTGAAGGTGATGTATTGAACGATCGATGAGTTTGATAATTTATTACTAAAAAGAAATCAATTGCACAGATAATAACACAGATAAACGGCTTCATAAATACCGAATAGCTTCAACGGAGATCTGCAGTTTTCACTAAACGTAAATTAACCTAAGATTACAAAATCGAACACCATGTGTACTGTGTTTTATGATATGCTTCAGGGAAATTATAACTCTCTCGAATAAAGACTGTATCAAAAATAAGTTAACAACATTTTTTTTTCAAATCATATAAAAAAAATTATGTTTAATTCAAACAAATTGACGATTCTTTATTTTATGGGATTAAACTTGAACACTGTGAAGACCGGATGTTATTAATATTAGTCTTTCACGAATTTGCGAATTTTTGATCGAACACTTTCTATCAAGTTCCGGACAAGTGTTCCATCACATTTATTGGACGCCTTAGCCCAAATTTTTTTTTTTTTTGAACTCCTGCATATTCTCAGCTGCTTTAACAGTCTTTTTGAAGACCCTTTTCAAAATCGCCCAATAGCGTTCGATGGGCCGAAGCTGAGCGCAATTTAGCGGATTGATGTATTTCTCAATGATATCTATACCCTTTCCGTGAGCCGATTGAGAGTTGTTTTGGCGTAATACGCCGACGCTAAATTCGGTCAAAACAGTGAAGGGGTACTAAGCTTCTGATATAAGGCAGCAACCTCTTCTGCAGATACTCAGATCGATAGATTTCCGCATTGATTGTTCTGGTAGTGTAAAAAATGGTAGACTTCATACCGTAGGAACATATTGCTTGGCATACCAGAACTTTTTGACCAATCTGCTCCACTTAAATCGGCCTGTCTGCATTGCTTACATCCTCCCCTTTGATGGTAGTGCAATATTGTGGACCTGGCAGGGTTTTTGAGTCCTCTTTGACATAGGTCTCGTCGTAGCATAGCATAGCATGGCATAGAAATTTCCGACCATAAATAATCCTGGGTTGGCTGTTGCAGAGACGATGGAAGCGCCAGAAGAACTGCCTTGGAAGTGACAGGCTCATCCATCAATCTCTTTGCACAACACCTGGCCAGGTACTTATGATCAGCAAGGGATGGGAGGGAAGTGTTGATTAGATGTCTACTTCAGAAGATGCTGAGAACTCATGCTACCTTCATAGACATCTGGAGTTGGAAGTTGGATGGGATTGTGCGGGAGGCTTTCCTTGGCGAGAAAGCATATGTATATCTATATGTATATTGGTCGTTGGGAGTGACGAAGCTAAGAAAGTTAATGCACTCCTTTGTTGTCCACACAGGCGTTTCCTACTTGTATCCAAGCTCCAAATCCAAGGGTCTAGCGCCTTTTCTTGCGTGAGAGTTTGACTGTCGGTTGGGACAGAAGCACTAACTCTTGTCCTAGCCTTTTATGGCTTATGGTTATAGCGCCATTACTCGCCTTCTGAAAAGAGAAGAAGGACGCGCCGACACGGAGTCATACAAACATGCACACACACGCACACACATTCACATATTCATGGTTTGTAACTCACACATTCACGTATTCATGATTGAACCAAACAGTTAAAAAAAATTATGTACGATAAAAGAAATTTCCCCCGCTGGATAAAAAAAAACGATACGGTAGCTAAAACTCTACTGATATCAGGCAACTAGCATCGAGCAATGCCCATAACCTCCAGCTGAAGACTAAAGACACGGGTATCGTTTAATCGCACAATTTCTTCATATTCGGACTAGAAGCACAGAATTAGGTCTAGTTGATAATTACGTCGAAACATTGTCGAAAAACTTCACATGCTAGATTTCCCCGGAACGATTGATCCACATCTCGGGGCATTGAGCAAGGCACACACAATCGTAGCAAGGACACCGTTGGGGCAACGCACAAAGTATGATGGTGGTCGGTTGGCACTCCCGTAACAATCAATGGAAGCACACTCCGGGGAGCACTCCACGACCGAATAAAAAAAAATACAAATAAAAATAAAATCAAAACGGAGCAAAAATGACAAGAGAATTTTTTTCACGTCTCGCTTCGCGCCCCGCACACTACGATCTCTTTGACATAGGTCTCGTCGTCCATCAAAATACATGCATCCGGTCGCTGCAAAACTCGCAAATACAATTTCCGGGCTCTTCTTGCTGCGCGTTGCTTCTGTTCTGCACTTTGTTTGGCAATTTTCTGCTTCTTGTAGGTCTCCAGGTTGTTCCGTTTCTTGATACGTTAAATCTTTCCGACGCTGGTTCTCGCCTTTTTGGCCAAATCACGTCTTCTTCTTCTTCTTCTTCTTCTTCTTCAGCAATTCAAGCTTATTGCTTTCACAATTAGCTTATTGCTTACTCTCAGCTTAGTGTTCTAAATGCACTTCGACAGTTTTTAATTAAGAGCTTTCGATGCCAAGTACCATTTTTGCATTAGTATGATTGTGTGGCAAGTACAATCAAACGCTATGCCCAGAGAGTCGAGAAATTTTCCTTTACGAAAACTTCCTAGGCCAGACTGGAAATCGAACCCAGCCACCTCCAGCATGGTGTTGCTTTGTAGCTGCACCTTTACCGACTGAGCTAAGGAAGGACCGCAGGCCAAATCATGTATCGACACTGATTTGTTCTTCCGAATTAGAGCTACCATTTTCTGATCCAGATTGGGGTTGGAAGATCCGGGTTTTCTGCCTCTTTCTGGCAGTTCATCCAAAGAACAGTGTTCGCCAAACTTGGTTATGATGAATTTTACACTCACGTGTTGAATTCCAACGCGCTTCGCCAATTGTCGCATAGTTACACCCTTTTAACGTAGCCATGTGTCCAAAAACTAAATTTTCACATCTTTTTCAATGCGCGATATTTTGAAAACGAAGCATTTAAACCGTGCAAACAAGTAAATAAACGAAAGATGACAGTCAAACGCACAACATGCTAAGATGAACCTATTAAAACCATCATAAATATACGCACAATACACGTCTACGTGGATAGCTTATATTCGATACATTCCTTAAAATTATACCTCCACTGTTAAACATCCGGAAAGGTTGGCTGACTTGTTATCAGTATCGATAACACCTGGTATCTCTTGATGGTCGTATACACAAAGTTCCGCTTAATTTTAAACAAAGTTTTGCTTAAAATGTCGGCAGGTCAGTCACCGTTCACAAAACAGTTCCTGGAGTGTCGATTGCGTAATAAACAAAAAAAACTGAATTAACGTCTCTTTAAACTGTACATCTTCTCTAGACGTCATTCGAAACGGCTTTCTATGTAGGAGTACACTTTACGGGCACAGAGAATGTGGGCGTCACGAAAAGTTGTCTGCTTTTGAACGTAATTAACTCAGTCATATCTTGTTAGATTTCGGAAATTTTTGCAGCAACCGATTGGATATACATATATCTTACAATTTGTTTCATTGTTCAGAAAACTCTTAATATATTCTGAGAAACTTTCAAACATTTCATTAAAGAAAAATCCTGTTTTATACAGGGTGCGGCAGAAAATAATGCGAAAATTTGTTCTATTTCTTTCAAATCCCATTTTCAACTAATTCAAGCAATAATATCGACATTTTCGAATGCCGTTATCTTTATAAAGTCCTTTTAAACAAATTTATTCAATGTGTCCTCCATTTTTATTAATAACATCCTCGAGCCGACGCCGGAAGCTAGAGCATGCCTTTCGGACGTAGTCCTCCGACATTGACTGCCATGTGCGTGTTATGGTTGACTTCAGGGTTTTCACACTAGGGTGTGATGTTTTGCAGGCTCGTGCTTCAACATGTGTGTGTGTGTGTGTCTTTACAATCAATCTCCCACTGACCGGCAGTGCTTTTATGGAAGAAACTTGTCTGCATTTCTTCAGTAATTTATATGTGATCACTATGTGCAAACATTTTTAGCCCTGGAGATTGAAGGTGACAGCTCTATTGAAAATCCAACGACCCATTTCAAGAATGCCTGTTCATACACGTACATTCTGAGGTAATCTTCCTATACAATAAGCCCCGTATGAAAATCTTCTCACATCAAATGGATATGTGAAGAATTTTCACACTTCCAGAATCAAAAATGGAAATTCTTGATCCTGGCGTGTATATAGTTAAGGATTTTTTTTTTTTTTTTTTTGGTAATATAAAACGACCTCACCAATGTTCCTTATCTGATGCTGGAAAGCTCTTCCGGATGCGGGAGCGGGTCACTAAAAACAAAAAAAAATGGGAAAAAACAATCCATCTCAAGAAACACGACCATAACACACTATGAGAGGGATTCCATTCACAATGTCCTACGCAAAGCACTCGGAAAAATTATAATTTCACCATGTTTTAGTTGAATTCCGCGAAAACGACGCAGAAAAAGCAAAACACGTCATTTTAAAAGCACGGCTTGCTGCGATCGTCTTGCAGGCTCGTGCTTCAACATATGCCCAAATCGAATAATCCAACGGATTAAGATCTGGACTGCTAGGGGCCACAAATCCTTCGGCCAAAACTTCATGTTATCGTTCAACCATTGTTGGGTTCGATTGGACGTGTGACACGGCGCTCCATCCTACTGTAGGACAACGTTTTGGTCCTCGGAGAAGTTGGCCTTCACCCAGGGAAGCACTTGGTTCTTTAACATACCGATATACACTTCGGTATTGATTTTTACTCCAGCATCAATGAAAACAGGCGGCATTTTCAAACCGTTGGACGCCACCAAGCCAAACATCAGGACACAAGCCGGATGTTTGGTTTGAAATTTGAATTTTACTTTTTCCGGAACGTTCTCCATTTTCTGCGGTGAAATGAACCGGTCCGTGCGGCTGTTGGCCACAGCATCGATGCTGAAAAGCTTTTCGTCGGAGAACAGGATTATCATTTTTTTTCCTTCTTCAACAAGGAAAGCAATCTCTTGGAACGAGTCACTCGTAGTTCCTTGACCCGGTCCGTAATCAAGTGGCGTTTCACTCTGGCTCTGGAAGATGCATGCAGGTCTTCTTTGATGATTCTCCGCATGGATTTCTCCGAAATATTGGCTTCCTTTGCAAGTTTTCTTATGGAACGCACCGGGTTGCGAGCAATTTTTGCACGGACCGATTTGATCACGTTCGGCGTGCGTGCAAAGCGCGGACGTCCGCTTCCCGGCTTCCGCTGCTTAGGACCATCCTGCAGGGACTTTTTTATGCGGTAAACTGATGCCAAATGCCCTACCACCTTGGAAATCTCTTTCGGCTTCTTCTGGGCGAGCAACAAACTGATGATCACTTCTGTCGCGAACATTTTGAAGAATTTGCAATAAAACAAATAGAATGTTTGGATGCAGCACTTGAAAGTAAACATAAACAAATACACTTTCGACAGAAATTAGTTACTAGCTACACGAATTAACCCAATACTCAAGTTTGAACATTTTCGCATTATTTTCTGCCGCACCCTGTAATTGTGAAAAAAAATGATTAGTTCAGCGATTTTTCGTAACTGTTTCTAACATAGACTTTCCAATCGAGCACCTGTTAGTTTTGGGTTGAAGTTTGAACTGGGAGGATCAATGAATCAGATCCCAACTACTTTTAATAAGAATCTGAATTTGAATGAAAGATCACTTTTATGTTCTGACTTTGCAACGGCCACATATAATTTTAGTTGTATCAATTATAACTACATAAGGTCTATCACTTCTTCTTTGGCATTTCAAGCTTATTGCTTTCACAATTAGCTTATTGCTTGCTCTCAACTTAGTGTTCTAAATGCACTTCAACAGTTATTAATTGATAGCTTTCGATGCCAAGTACCATTTTTGCATTAGTATGATTGTGTGGCAAGTGGGCTGCAAAATGGTGAGTTGACAATGGGCAGGGAGCGTGCGTCCCCGCAACATAGCCCTGGTCCTCACAAGTTCCTACCTCATGCTTCCACGGGTCAAGAGATGACAAAGACCGCCAGCTAAGGGTTGCGTACTTAGCTGGTAGTGCAGCCTGGGCACTGTTGTCCTTATGACTTCAGCTAGATTGAGGAGGTGCGTGCCGAGCGTCTGTGTCCACCAAGGAGGTGCGATCTGTCCTGGCATCGGCAGCGCGACCCGGTAAGGTAGTATGCTGAAATCTTACCCTGCCACGAAAAATGGAAGTATTCTTAATACGGTCCGACGGTGCTAATTTCAAATAATAATAATTTCAGTGCTAATTTCAGGTATAATAATTTAAGATTATTTTTTCCCTCGTGGCTATGATAATGCAAGTCCGTTTACAATTGTAGCAGGACTAAAATCTGCAGACATAACAAGTGTAATGGTTATTATAATTTTATATTATCACAAAACCTTCACAATATTTTTAATGCTATTTTCAGCTTCGCATTTATGCATCGTTGTGAGTCTAAGCCAACCTAACTCACGCTATGAATATGAAAAGATACGATGGTTTTTAATGCAATTTTTTCCCTTCTTTATCATAAGACAATTAAAAATACAAAACATTGATCCTACATCTTCTATTAGACAGGCATAAAGAATCATTTATGGGCCCAGTGGAAAACAAAAGATAGCGGATAAATCAAATTACCTCTTGTTTTTATTTTTATTTCTTTTTATGTCAGATTTATTAATCTTCTGTTTTTAGACAATAATCACATTCATAGGGAATTTATTTCGCCTTATTGTTTGCTTACATTTTCCTAGCAAAACGGCTGCCAGGAGATCAACTATGTTTCATTATATCACATTGGAAATTTCCGTTATTTCAGAGTTTAAAGCAACTAACACCGCTGCGGAAGAGGCAAATGGCTGCATTTTATAATTATATATACATTATTTAGTATTTCATTGCAACATCGTATTATTTTCATCATTGTATATTATTAAAAATATATTGAAATTATTATTATAAATAATAAAAATAATAATTAAATTTTATCTGCTTCAAGGGTACAAGGAAGTTTGTTCCAGATAGTATAGCTATTTTTTTGTCATTGTAGCTCAAGGTTCTTTTCTATTAAATTAGATCATTGGATATTATTAAAATACAGGCAGATGTCGAACTTGATCAAATCATTCGTAGAGGACGATCCACTGTCTTATGGCTGTGCCTGCAACGATGAGTGGTATCTTTTACATACATACATACATAATATGATTGTGTGGCAAGTACAATCATACCCTATGCCCAGGGAGTCGAGAAAATTTCCTTTACGAAAAATTCCTAGACCAGACTGGGAATCGAACCCAGCCACCTCCAGCATGGTGTTGCTTTGTAGCTGCACCTTTACCGACTAAGCTAAGGAAGGACCCTATCAGTATTACATCCATAAATAGAATTATTTGTTTTATTAAATATTTAAATTAAATGATTTTTTATGAATTTTGGAAAAATCCAATTATGCGCTAAAAAAATTCCTGATTATTATAAATAATAAGGACAATATGAATTTTTTTATCTATTTATTTATTTAGTCAGAACCAACAGGCTAAGTAAAGCCCCAATGGTGGTACTAAAAATATGACGTGCACAATAAACTTAAACTTAATCATCAAGCCACAACACACTTGTTCATAATGGTCTACATCCCAGAAAAATATGACGTGAAGCGTCTGCGCAGAGTTTGCCGAAGGACATGGCAGTCGAACATTGTCTAACAAAAACTCGCTGCAGTCCTCCGATCGCACAGCTCATGCTATAACTGTTTCAGCGAATTGGCAGATTGGTAGAACGTTTATATTAATCTGCTCCAGGATGGCGCTGCAATCGATTCGGCCTTGTAAAATGTCTGCAACAAAGAGAGCCCTGGATGTGTCACGACGAAACCGAAGCGGCGCAAGATCGATCAATCGACAACGACTCTCGTAACTCGGCAAACGAAACGGGTCTCTCCAAGGCAACCTTCTCAAAGCGAAGCGTAAAAACCTGCGTTGAACAGATTCGACTCTATTTGTGCCATTAATATAGCTCGGATTCCAGACGGCAGAGCAATACTCCAGAATCGATCGCGTAGCAGGTGAAAATCGTTGATAGGCTGGATTCGTAAGTATTTTATAAATACTATACCGTACACTTCATCAGCCTCGCAGTCCGCGTCACAAAACACAAGTCGCTTTCTACTTGATCGATCGTCCTTGCTTGTTGTGCTCCTCTTCTTCTTGTGCCCATTCGATGGTTATTGAGAATAATTTTGACTGGGCTGTCATCCGACATTCTTACGACATGCCCAGCCCACCGTAGTCGACCGGTTTTATCTATTTGAGCGATGGAAGGTTCTCCCAGCTAGTGATGCAATTCGTGGTTCATTAGCTTCCTCCTCATTCCATCTTCCATCTGCATTCTACCGTAGACCGTACTCAACACCTTCCGTTCAAAGGCACCAAGGGCGCGATGATCCTCCACGAGCAATTGCCATGTTTCGTGGACGTACACACTCAATTTACCTCGGCAAAATCTCCAACAGCTGATCAACTCGGCAGTTACGTTTGAGGATATTTCGTTAAAAGTTTTGTTTGTTAGCTGATTTTCGGCAAAATTTTCAGTTGTTAGCTTATTCTTGGTAATTTATTTGCTGACTCTCAGTAAACCGAAATGCCGAAATATTCGGATGTTGCTGTTGGATTCTCGGCAAAAAAAAATTAATGTCTTGTAGATGGTCATGCTGATTAACATATCTCCAAAAGGATTTCGGACGTGATTTCAGCTTTCTTTGGACATTTTGGTGGGATCGGGAGGATAGACGACTAACCCACTTGAACTCGTAATTGAGCCTCAAGTAGAAATGTTTCAAGAAAAGCGCGCGATATTTAATGTATCTTCTTAGTGCTGCTCTCTTGGTCAATTTAAGTTATTTTAGTTCCTTCGTCTGCCATGGATGAAAAGGGTCTTTCTGGCGAATAGTTTTCGGCACATGCAATGTTAACGTCGTCAGTGTCCAGAACTGTATCCCAGTCTATTCTGGCCAGCACCGGTTATGCTACGATCGTCGGCTTTCCGGAAATCATACGACACAGGTGCTGGAAAGTCAGCATAGTCGTTTTTCAGACTTTCCGGAATGGAAACGACTAGAGGTGGGTGATGTGGGACATGCTTAACCAAAGGGGCGGGGCCGTAGTGATGAACGGAGTGGTGTCTCAAGCACTTACAAAACAGAGGTCCAAGCTGCGGTCATTTTTGTTCACTACGTGGTTAATTTGGGAGAGTGTTGCCACGCAATAGCAATCGAGAAGATGTAAAGCTTCTGAATGAAGCACGGATCTTTCGCAGACAGGATGAAGAAAGCCACTGTAAGACGATTTCCACGAAATACCGGCCAAATTGAAGTCACCTAGCACCATAAACTCATCCGTTGAAGCCGATTTTTCAACTATAGAGAAAACGGATAGGTCTAATATTTCTACGACAACACAATGTGCAACCCTATCGTGCTATCCCTTGTTGTTGTTTTCATAAGCTCAGAGATTCGTAGGAATTGATGGATCAAATTCTGCTTAGAAGGATGCAAATAAAATCAAAAACCCTATTCAAAACTCCCACACTGTCACTCTTCTCATCACCCACGTTACCATCGATTCACTGCAACCGAGCGAGCGACATACGGTGCTTACCATATTAATTATGCCATGTTTAGTGAATGGATGAAAAGCCTCACAATTAGTGATGTTGTGACAAGCGAATAAAGGATCCAGCAATTTTTGCGTAACCAAATTCCCGAATCGCGCTGCCAATTGAAATCCTTGTACAATGAAATCTAATCACAGGGTTGCGCGTGCTCGGAAAGAGTTGCTAAAATATACAGTCACCAGCCAAGGACGAATCTGCGGTCCACACCGGGATAGGGTTGGGAAGCACGGCACCTGCTCATTAAAAATGTGACATTGTAATTTGACGGGGATGGAAAATTTGACTGCTGCTGTTCACATTCTGCGGTCGAATGTCGATGCTTTGTCAGAGAGATTGATTTAATTATTATCTCGCTTTTGTGAGTGTGATTTGCTGATCTGTTGTCGAGATTTTTCGGTCATTGTGGAGGGTTTCGAAGCGAGGGAAGTATGATTCTGATAGGGTTGGTTCACGTTAGGTATTCATTTGAACAAGCGACAGGATGTGGGCAGGACGACGTTCGGTGTCGCTCAGACATGTGGGTGCGAACGCGAAAGGCACATGCAGTCGGAAATTGCATTAGCTTTGTACAATGCCGTTTGATGGATTTATTTATTGCTGTCACACTTTTGCTAAATCATTTAAGAAAAGGGCATGTGGAATGTTGGATTGTTGATTGGATATCTTTACTTGAATACATTGTGAACACTACTAGTCGAAATATAAACTCAACGTGCATACGTTTTCGTCAAGCATTTATTGTCACTATTATCGCACTCAGGGCAACTGTAACTTATTCAACGCAAATAGCAAATCAAACACTTTGGCACTTTATTCATATTTCAAACAAACAATGCTCTCTCAAAACAAGGTTCATTTAGAATAATTCGTCCTTTAGTTAAATGAATTAAACCACTATATTGATTTGATCTTTTGAGAGATCTGAAAGTAAGTTTAGCGTACTGCTTTACATAAATGATTGAAATTACCCATCTTCTTCACAGTCGTGAGGCAAACGTATTCGTTTTCAGACAATTCAGACAATTTGTTATTGATATTCAATGCTATCCTTCAGCCCTACCGTTGTGGTAAATATTTTATCCTATTATTGCGGTAGTACTCTTTTAATGTTGTAATATAGGAATGAATTTACATTTTCATCAATGCAATCTAGATACAAAGTCAACTTAATGAACTAGAAGAAACATTTTTTGTTTGAATAAGGCAGATACGATACCGTTATTTTTAGTAATTTTAAACCATTTGAATGACCCATATTCTTGGTTAAGACGAATAGAAAGACCCAATTTATTTATTTATAAAATAATTTATACGGAATTGTATTTGAAGTCCTAAGATAACCACTAATTTTTAATAAAAAATAAATTTTAATTTCGAACAGCAAGCAAAAGAAGTAATTTGTTAAAAAGATGAGGCCCAATAATAATAGGCAATATGTCATTTTCTTGAAATTGCGATAGTATGAAAAAGAATAATTTCGGCAGTAATATGATAGATCGATATGAAAATATGTCCATTTAGATTAGGACTGAATATTGTCTAGGCCTGATAATTTAAGTATCACGATTAACTGTTCTCATTTGCAGATGACTAAACTGTTGGAAATCAATTAAATTCTATAAAATGCTTGAATTTATGCTTTCCAATTAAATACATTTCATTAATCAACTTCCGAAAAATATTGATGGTTTAGCATAGCATAGCATAGAACATTTGCACAAAGCGTGGGGGGAGTCACCGAGATAAGCCTATCCACTTCCACTTAACATTTCGCCAAAAATGATGAGTGTCGTAGATCCGCTTCTCTCTGCGCATCTGGCCACGTCCTTACAACTATAGTAACTAGATTCATAGTCTGGCGGAGACAAAAACGGGAGCCAATTTTGATTGTCACTTGGCGGAGCCAATCGAACATTACACGTGTAATTTATGATAAGGGCCGGAAAGCCATTTGTAAACAATGACTTTCAATTCCGATTTCTCTCAAAACTCAGAACACTCCAACATATTGGAAGCAGCATCTGATGGAAGAATGTTTGTTCTACCATATGGTGTTTCTGAACATCAAAAAATTCTAATGATACGAGAGAAATCAACGTTTAAAATCATTGTTTACAAATGGCTTCCGGGCCTTTTTATTTATTTTTTGGGGTTGTTTTGGCGGGGGGGGTGGGGGTCGCTTGTGTCGGGTGGTGAAATTGATAATTGTCTTGACATCTATTGCCGAAAGTGCTGGGAACCCAAACAACCTTCATAGACGTTCAAGAGATAAAAAGTTGGCGAGTTTCAAAATTGTATTTGTGGAATGGTTATATATGTTCAATATAGTGCAATAGTTATAAATAAAATAATATGATGAAATAATTAAAATAATAACGATAGGCATATGAAAATAATATGTAGCTTGATGCCTCTTTACAGCTCAATCATTGGCAGATGAATGTAACTCTGAAATGTGAAGGTTATTTCACAATTAAATGAAGTATAAATATCCATAAAACATTTAATTACATATGAAACAATAAAAAATATGTCATATGGATATATAATCAGCAGAATTGAAGAACATTCATCAATTTCAAAATTAAAGTAAGTAATATCCAATGAAGTAAATAAATAGAAAAACGCTGTAAGATACTATGCACTAAAATATCTATACTATCCAGAGTCACCTTTCTTGCAACCTTGAAGCAGATTAAAAATTTCATTATTATTATTTATTTTTCAATGTGAATTTTTCAATTCAAATGATTCTTATAATATACAATGATGATATGATGAAATTAATACGATGTGATAATGAAATACTAAATAATATACATATAATAATAGAATGCAGCAATTTGCAGATAGAATAGAATTCAGCAATAATGTAATGCTGAAATTGTAGACGAACTTGCGTATCCATTATGTACCTGAAAGTTTAGACAATGTATCATAGCCACGAGGGTTTTTTTTTAAATTATTATCCAATACTTGGGAATTCCATGGATGATCTGAAATTATATAGTATATCTAAAATATCGATGTGCTGTTCCGCTCATCGCAATAATCATTAATAGTGAATATCATAGGTACAACAGTAATTTTAATTAATGAAATTAACTATTTGAATCTGCTACGGTAATTATACGAAAAAGTGTGAAGATAAATACAGTGGAAAAACTAATCAATGTGATATAACCACAATGGAACTGACTCTTAGCTTCGGGTCTTTCTAAAGAATCCCTACTGAGCCCTTGCGGCACGTCAAGCCGGCCAGTTCAGCGCAAGGGACTTCCGAAAAATATTGATGGTTTGTACTAAAAATTAAAATTCAATCAGGTATAATAATAGTAGGAACTATCAAAATTATATGCTATTTTCTTTAAACGGGAGCCTTTAAAACTTCTTTGAAGGTGAGCATGAGCAGCAGCAGCAGTATGAGCACGATTGACCCTAAGTTGCTACTCCGTTATTGCCATATCAGCTGTAATTACACAGATGATGCCTGGGACTAACATACATCCTCAATGTGTAATAATTGGTGATCCTAAATTAAGACAATGCTGGCGTCGGCCTGCAGATCAAATAAGGAAAGGGTAGGGATATGTTGATGTGATACTCGTTTTGTCGGAAGCCGAAACCACCACTGCGCTTCACCAATAAATGACTGGGATGTTGGATAAAAGGGTTGGGTTGCAGCAGGGTTGGTTTTAGTAATCGATACTGCTGAATTTTCGTTCATTTTTGTTTTAAGATTATTCTTCATTTAATCTATTTTAAAGATATGCACATGGCGAGAAGTCCGGGTCATATTTATACGCAAGGCTGGGAAAGTCGTAGGGACAGGACAAGAATCCCAAACTGCATACAGACCAATGAGTCTAACCCAAATCAGTGTCATTCTAAAAATGATACATGGTTACAAAAATTAAAAAATCAGTTGATCTACACAAAGAAATTGAAGCTCAAATCATCATATTTGAACAGTTATTATTATTTTTTTTTTTGCGGTGTTTCCCCCGGAAGACCCTTCACTGAACCAAATCCCAGTTTAACCTACCAAGCGGGAAAATCAACAGAAACAGCACAAATTCTATACCCGTTGATTTCAAAATCAATATTCATAATGGCAAAGAAGTCAATTTTAACGCTAAAGAAATCTGTCTTGCAGCGTTTCTGGATATTGAGGCAGAATTTGACAACATTTGACAACGCATTTGACAACGCATCCCACAGTTCCATGAGCAAAGCTATGGAAAAATATGGTTTTGACATGTGCATCTCCAATTGGATACATGCTATGCTAACCAACCGCATAATTACAGCAAAGTTAGGAGGATCTACTTTGACGACGAAACCAACAAGAGGTTGCCCTCAACGGGGAATTTTATCTACCACGTTGTGGTCTCTAGTAGTCGATGATCTTCTAAACAATTTGGCTGGCCAAGGCTATGAAGTCATTGGATTTGCTGATGACATCATCATTTCAGTAGGGGATAAATGTGAGTGCACTATTTCCAATAGAATGCAATTAGCCCTAAACTACACATTAAATTGGTGTAATCTTGAAGGACTCTCCGTTAATCCTTCGAAAACTGTTATAATACCATTTACAAGGAAAAGAAAATATACTGCAGCTCTTCATTTGGGAGGAGTACAATTGGAACTATCTAAGCAAACCAAATATTTAGGAGTTGTGCTTGATCAAAAGCTAAATTGGAACGACCATCTAGAGTATGCAATCTCAAAAACACACAATGCTCTTTGGGCTCGTAGCAATACATTCGGTAAAAAATGGGGACTGAAACCGAGAATGATCTACTCCATATTTTCGGCGATAGTGAGACCCAGATTAACATATGCTTCAAAAGTGTGGTGGCCTAAAACTACACAAATATCAGCTCAAAAAAAGCTTGATAAACTCCAACGTCTGGCATGCTCCTCAATAACTGGAGCAATGGCCAGCGCACCCTCTAAAGCCTTAGATGCTCTTTTACATCTTCTACCCTTGCACCAATTCGTGCAACTTGAAGCAGAAAAAGGTGCTCTCAGGCTTAAGCGCGTAAAAAGATTTCGAGATGGATATGTCAATTCCAATGGGACAGTGGCCTACTGTTTTCCAGGCAGAAATAAATGCCATTTCAACATGTACAAATATATGTTTGATAAGAAAATACAGACATGCCAATATATGTATTTTTTCCGATAGTCAAGCAGCTCTAAATGCTTTAAAAGCATACACATGTTAGTCAAAATTAGTTTGGGAGTGCATTCTCTTCTTGAAGCAACTGGCTACGACTAACAAAGTTAATCTATAAGTTTCTGGTCACTGTGGTATAGAAGGTAATGAAAATGCCGATCTCCTAGCAAAAACTGGTTCGTCATCTGAGTTCATCGGGCCTGAGCCATTTTGTGGAGTATCAACATCCTGTTTAAAATCAGAGCTCAAAACCTGGGAGTCATCGATGATTGATGCCAATTGGAGGGCTGTTTCAACATCACGACAATCAAAACAATTCATTACACCTTGTAAAAGAATCACACTCAGCCTACTCAGTTAAAAAAACAGATCTAAGTACGCTGACTGGTCTATTGACCGGACACTGTCCGAGTAGATACCACCTTAAAAATATAGGTAAGCTGACAGATGACATTTGTCGCTTCTGTAATTTTGAAGTTGAAACTTCAGAACATTTACTGTGTCAATGCAGTGCTTTATTTCAGCGAAGATTGCGGATTCTCGGAAAGGTTGTCCTTATGCCTAACGAGATATGGTCTACTGAACCAAATAAGGTAAGGAACTTTATAAAAGAAGTCATACCTCCTTGGGGTGAAATGCAAAGTCATAGTGCGACCATCACTCATATTCATATTGATGGAACGAACTGACAGTGCATAAATATCAAAGTGTAGTATACCACAATAGGTCTAACAGTGGTTTGAAGCTCCTACAGGAAAAAAAAGATATGCACAATTATTTACTTAAATCTTAGTACCGATTTAAACCAACGATAAGGATGCCATTGGGACCCCGCACAAAGTGTGATGATGGTTCATTTCATAGGGAAATTGTTTAGCTCTGATCAATAGCCGCATTGGACCGATTTGAACCAATGGTAAGGATGCCAAAGAGGTCACTCACAAAGTGTAATGGCGGTTTTTGATTGTGAAGGAAAAGTTTTGCTAACGCTTGAAAGCCGATTTATACGAACAGTAAGGATTCTGGTTTGGCCACTCACAAAGTGCGATAATGGTTTTTCATTGGTAAAACAGGGTTTTTTATTGAAGACGCTTGAGAATCGATTCAGAATGTGCTGTTTGTTTTTCATTGTGAAAACAGGGTATCTTTTAAAATCGTTTTGGGTCACTCGCAAAGTGTGTTGGTGATTTTTCATTGGGATGACGAAGTAATATTTAGTATCGCTTTAGAGTAGATTTGGACCGATTTATATCAAAGCATGTTGTAGGGGCCACTCACAAATTGTGGTGATAGTTTTTCGTTCAGAAGACAAGGGATTTTTAATAAAGCTTAAGAGCCGACTTGAACTGATTCACACTAACAGTAAAGATGCCATTAATGATGGTGGTTTTTGGTTGGAAGACAAGATATTTAAAAAACAACAGATGACTGATTTGGATCAATTTAAACCAACAGTAAGGGTGCTGCAGGAGCCAATCACAAAGTGATGGTGGCTTGTCATTGGAAAGGCATTTAAAAAAAACCTATACACGTTAAATTTCGGACACTTTTTTATCAGTGTAGTTTTTGAATTTTTTTCACCGATCGCTGAAACGTTTCAATTATATAACAGCTAAAACTTTATTTAGTTCGTGGAACAACATTACATTCTTGTTACAATCAGTAAAATGACGTCAAGTGGAAGTGCACAAACGCATTTATGAATATCGAAAGTTTATTTCGCCGAGTGTTTTAGTAAAGTAAGGAAGCTGTTAGGGCCATTCGCAAGAATCAATGGTTTATTTTAATAGATTACAAAAATAGGTTAAAATTTCGAGTTTGAGTACCGATTTAAACCAACAATAGTGATGCTGCTCGGGCCACTCACAAGTGCGGGTAGTTTATTTCAACAGAATACAAAATACCGTCAAACATCGAGATTGAGAACCAATTCAAACAAACAGTTGTGATGCTGTTGGGGTCACTCACAAGTGCGGATTGTTTATTACAAAGGAATACAAAAATACGTTAAAAAAATATCGAATTTGAGAACCGATTTAAACTGACAGTAATGATGCCTCTCTCAAGAGTGGGGGGTTTATGTTCCGTGGAATACAAGACACGTTAGAATAGCGAGTTTTAGAACTAATTTAAACCAACAGTAAAGATTCTGTTGGGGTCACTCACAAGTGTGGGTGGTTCGTTTTTCTCGACGTACAAGACCCATTGAAATAGCGCATCCACAAACCGATTTATATCAATGTTAGGGATGCTGATCCATCTGGACCCCCACACATCGCATCCATCATCTATTGTGCCGGGATCCACCCCAAAGGAAGACGTATACAATGAGTCCCCGTCTACGATTTTCGTAGAATTTTGTTTTCGTGATTTTCGTACTTTCCTAGGTAGCGTTTACTATTCTGTTGTATGAAGGGCCAAAAACGGGAGTGTGGACCCGTAAGCAGAAGCACTTATACAAAACCCGCAGAAAGGATAGAATATCGCTTTCCAACGAAACGCTTCTATTACAGGACATGTACAGTAAGCAATACACATTAGGATTTCCGACTGGTGGTTTGTTAAAGATAGGGTTAGCAAACTTACTGTAGGCTGTCGGAAAACAATGAGGTACCGTGACAACACAATGAAGAAATATTGGAGGGAATTATTGTTAAGCAGAAGCTGGAAATGCCTTGAAAGTGACTCGGGATGCTTCAGAGATAAAGAAATGGTGGAATAAAATGGCCGCTCGAGTTGACGAACAGAGTGCCCAAATGATGATGCAAGTTATTACAAGAAAAGTTCGTTATTTTAACAAAACCAAAACAGAATAAGACTGTTGATATTTTCTCCTGTAAGGGCAATAAAAACCTATATTTTTTATATTGTTCAAGATAAAGAACTAATTTCTTGCGTTGA
Source organism: Aedes koreicus (assembly GCA_024533555.2). Taxonomy (NCBI): domain Eukaryota; kingdom Metazoa; phylum Arthropoda; class Insecta; order Diptera; family Culicidae; genus Aedes; species Aedes koreicus. The sequence continues at coordinate 111,515 of JAHHFK020001559.1, forward strand.
GGTACTAAGAAATCGAGCATTAATAAATCGAGAGTCGAGCATTAAATTGATCAAAATTATCTTTTGGCCCCCTTCATCACAAGTAGCATCACTAGCATGCATCTTTCGTATGTTCAAAGATAAAGACAAGCCCAGGAACCTGGCTGCAATCAAGCAATGCTCAAGGTTATACAGTTGCCCAGGGGTACAAGTACAAATAAAATAAGCTGAAATTAATAAACAATTATCATAGTTCTTTTTATAATCAACTAAGTATGGTGGAGTAAAACATCAACATTAATCAAACGAATACTCTTATAAAAAAACCTGTAGTAAAATGAACTACCTCTTTTCTTTGCTGTGCAACATTCTTTATTTCTAAAACTTTTGCAGTACATCATTTGTTAAAATTATTGATTACTAAAATTAACAACACTACATCTGTAGTATTGTTGGACGGAATGAGATCACGTGTTGGTACTCTAATATGTAACATATTTCACATCACACCTACGGTTCTAAATATGGTGGAGAAGCTTATTTCCAAGTTTTTGCATTATAGTGCCTCACAGTATCTTTTGAATATGTTTCGGATTAATTTATTTTAGAAAAGCTCTGTACTTGGAAGAGGAGACTGAATTCAGTGCAACCAGTTTTCAAACCTTTCATTTTGTATCTCGGCAGTTCAATATTATCTATCTTCGCTGATCGATTCTCTTCAGCGACTTTCTCTTCTGTGGATAACGTGGCTGTAAAAGTTCTATCCCTTTAAAATATTATTCAATGTACAAGCTAACAACGTGTTCTCAGAACCTAAACTGCTCACAAATAGAATTTAGCCATCATAAATCAAAGAGGAAATCGTTGAAGAGAATCGATCAGTGAAGATAGACCCTTTGAAATGCAACGCGAGAAATAGCCTGTTTCAGACTCAAATCTCATTTTTCACGAGGCACACTTATTAATTGTGAGCCTTCAATGCTCTTTCTATTTTTCATCAGTATGATTATTTGGAAAGTACATACCCAGAAAAACCTAGACCTAGACCGGACCGGGTATCAAACACCCCAAGTCCTGGTTTATTGAGCTAAGGGAGAACCCTTATAGCTCGTATTTTATTATGATGATCTAATGAAGAGTTACTTCCCAAAAATGATTACCATTGACTGTATTTAGTGTCTATCTAGTCGTTTTGTTGAATTTTCATCTGAACGTCGACTAAAGTCAATTGATTAGAAGCATACACACATTCACCTTATTCATTCTCATAAAGTATTTCCAGTAGAATATGAGAACTTACGGCACTATCATAAGCCTCTCCACCAAAAATTTAACCTTCACAACAATATTCTTAAAAAGATCAATTACCCAACCAAGCAATCCTCGGGAGCTCTGCAAAACGGACAATAGCCCTTCTGCAAAAATTGTAACTCAAAATCCTCCGAATGGAATGCATTGTTACACTCTGGACAAACGGTAATCTGCAACTCGGGAAGCAGATTCCTGTAGTACCGGGTAGGCAACGGTTGAGGACCCTTTATGATGATAACCTCGCGCGGGTCAATTGCTCGAAGAGCATCGCGATCCATTGTAGATGGAAACGTATCCATGATATCCTAAAACCGAGGTAAACCGTCATTTTGGGATGCAACTTTGACAACGATGATTTTACCTCCTGAATGAACTGATCCGGTTGTCCAAAATCATTCACCTTCGGTGGAGCCAACAGTAACCTTTCAACTTCCTGATCAGTGATACCACCTTCAGGACTGAACTCCGCTAGCGGTAGAATCTCGAACGATACGTAAGAAAACACGTACTCTTGATGACAATTGGGACAGCGGTTCCCATGCAGATGGGGGCTGTAGTTCGAACAACGATAGCACATGGGTAAATATTCTTCCGGATCATTAAAACCTCCTGGGCACGCCCGGCTGGTGATGTAACTTATGTCCACTTGCTCTTGAATTCCCGGTGGTGGCTTCAATGACTGCAGTTTGTTATTGATTTGAAGATGAAGCTTGTTGGCTCCCAATACTTTGGCTTGCTTAGATAGGGTATAGTAGACAGCACTGAAAAAGAGCATGTTTGTTAGATTACAGAGGTAGCAACTGGATATGCGATTCAAACTTACAAAAGACTGATGCCTTTGGGAGATGCGAGTCCATTGATTTGATTCACCACAAATCGACTGGTATTAAACAACGTCAACGGAGGGCTACTGGTAAACGGCTCTTTCAAGTAGGAATTCAATGTACTGTAGGCGTAGTATATGGAGGCAAGTTTCTGCAATGATTTGTACTCAGCAGTTTTAGATTCCATTTGAACGGTCTCAGCATCCAGTAGTTTGAGGACCTGCTTGGCTCTTAACCATGTATAGTATCCCGCATCCAAGTAGCGTTCTTCAGATACAGCACACTCCACAAGATTACGAAGCAATTTAGTAGCTTCGTTTGGCTTCCCTGCTAGTACGTACGCTTCATGAGCTGAAATGAACTGATCGGATTCTGCCAACCATTGAGCATGCTGATAGTGTACCGTTGGGAGAATTTTAGGTAAATGTTCAGCTAACCGGAATGCTTCAGGCCAATCTCTTGCCTCCACGTGTAGCTGCACAACCTGTTCTTCTTCTCCGAGCTTACGATAAATTTCAGCAGCCAAAGGTAAAGCTTTCAACCTTCTCAAATGTTTAGCAATCAGCTCTAGTGGTTCTTTTTCTGCAGCATTCAAGCGCCTTCCGATATCTAACAGAACATCGGTCCATCCCTGCTCTGCCACGATTTCGATGGCTCGTTCGGACTCTCCAGCGGATAGTAACAATTCGGCAGCTGCTCGTGGTTCGTGCACCGAGCAAGCCCACTCCGCACGTCTTCTTATGAGTTCCTTCTTGTCGGCAGCGCTGCCTTCTTTGAGAAATTCCTGGGCCAAGTCGAACATTCGTAAATCACTGTACATAGCCAACGCTTTACTATTGTTACCAGACTTCTGATACAAACGAGCTGCTTCTTTGAATTTCCCATTGAACGCATAGGTATCTGCCAGGAGTACCTCTTTGGAAGTGTCACCACGTTTCTGACGCTCTTTGAGATCGTTGATCAATTCAAGCCACGGTAGATTGCGAACCTTGACGTAGGCATCGCGCGCTACCTGATAGTTCAGTGCCTCCAATGCAGCTTGTGCTAAGCCTTCCCAGTCCGACAATGGGACCCCCAGACAGGCTACCTGATAGGCATCCCTGAAAGTAGTGAAATGAATTATAAATTTGATACTCGTGGTAATCTCGATATTAGACATGAAGATTAAAGATACTGCTGTAAAATAATATGGCTTGGTTTAAAAGCATTTAATATAAGTTAAATGAATTACATTAATTGCAAGGTCCCTTGATTTATGAATAATAAATAAAGGAAATCGATAACGGAGGGAGTGATGTATTGAATGTTAAGGGACTGATAATCTAATGGAAGAACTACAAACATCCAAATCCAAGAACATCAAATCAAATAGATTTTTATTCACTTTAAAGTACAATTGATCATTAAGGTCACACCTTATAATAAATTTAGAAATAAGCCTGTTAGAATAATAAATTTAGAAATAAGGCCCAACTCGATATTCAACCAAGCGAAAATTGTTTAAAAATTATTAAAATGCACTATTTTTTTGCGAATTGTTTTTTTTTGTGAAATTTCACGATACTAAAGTATGAGACTCGTCAGCTGTCGATGATAAAGAGCATGCACCAGATGAATCAAAATGTAAATTAGTTGGTGTGATTGTGTGATTTAAAAACAAAACAAACAGAATCAGAGGTAAGCTGTTGAGCAGAATAAGCAAACGAAGCAGCCAAACCTGTAAAACAAGCTCATTTGACATTCGTGACTGTCAGTATTGGCCAGATTGGAAACGGAGCATCACCATCCGTGACATTCATAAGTTGTGTTTACGAATTTTACCAATTTTAACGATTATCGTGGGTGAGAATCGTAAGGCACATCGATAGAATGGGTAAGGGCGTTTTCACTCTAAACACTGTGGATTCCATAAACAAGCAGAGGAAATCGACCGCAGCCAAATGAAATGTTAGTTTTTGTAGCCAAACGAGCATGACGTCACAATAGAGAATGAACTAGCCTAACATGGTCTATAAAATATGTGGAATTGGTGGGCTGACTGTATTATAACAGCTCGGTCTCCATTCGGTAGTAACGTTTGTTTGGAACAAGCATCGCACAGGAAATCAAGCTCGCATTGCAATGATTCTATTATAAAATGAAACTTATGCTATTTTTGCCAAGAAATTCTTCTGATGACTTAATGCCAATCGAGTCATCCCTCAAAACACCGTGAAAATGCTGCGTTCTAATGAGTTTTTTTTTATTTATCCAATATTGTACATTAACAGGCTTTTATGCCCCAATGTTGTTGGACTCATATAAATAACATTAAAAAACACATTAACAGCTTATCTAAACACATTAAAAAATCTAGTCCGAAGCGTATCACGTGAAATGTTAAATCAAATTTGTAGGCCAGTAATGGCGCTGTTTTGTCCGTAATTAGTAAGGTTATGGTTAAGGATTGTTCCGCTAGGCTCTAGGTCGGGCGAAGAAATTTATTTGACCTCGAATTTCGGGGCAATCCACTCGATCCTGAATTATGGAGAGTGCGAGCTGTTTAGTGGAATACCTGTAACAAGAAAATAAGGAGAATGATTAGTAATTTCCATTTAATTCCAACTACCTTTATTGCTTATCTTGACAGATACGCGTATTTCGTCTACAATGTGCAGACTTCTGAAGAAGTCTGCACATTGTAGACGAAATACGCGTATCTGTCAAGATAAGCAATAAAGGTAGTTGGAATTAAATGGAAATTACTAATCATTCTTCTTATTTTCTAGTCACTCGATCCTGCAAAATTTCGGAAATTAGAATAGCCTTCGCTACATTTCTGCGTGTACTTACACACTTAGAAATGTTTACAGTATTCGGTTATTTTTTACCGAACTTTCAACAGCTGATTTGATCCATTCTTTCCAAAACTACTCTAGCGAAGGAATAATTGTGGATTCTTCAATCGAGAAAACGTAATAAGACTTGTTCGCGACAAAATCTGGACACCCTTAAATACGTATCTCTGGAAATAATTCATCAACGCGTGAAATATTTCGCAGACTGATGAACGAATGTCTGTTCATTGTGTAAAATCAATTTTTGGTGATACTACAAGCTTTTAGATCGAAGATGGCGTCGAAAGAAGAGCAAGTGCGAATAGCAATTGTGTGCGGTCGCAATGAAAACCCGGATCTTTCAGTAAGAAAACTTGCAAAAAAAGCTTGATTTTCCTGTAAGCACTGTCCATAACGTTCTTAAATCTTTCGATACACGTTTGACAACAACTAGAAAGGCTGGGAGCGGAGCAAAAACGGATCTCAGGAACCACCAGAAGGACGCGAAGGTGAAGCAAATATTGCAGAAAATACCAGATCTTTCGGTACGTACTGTGGCTAAAGAAATAAAAATGTCCCCAACTTTCGTGCATACTTCCAAGCACCGGCAAGGTATGAAGTCGTTCAAGGTGAAAACTGTACCGAACCGTAATGATAAACCGAATTAGACGGCTAAAACCCGGGCTCGACCCGTAACGCTGGTAGATCACATTTTCGTGGTGCGTTACGGTGTATCAGATCTACCACCAAACCCTAGTCCGAATTAATTCAAACTAGGGAACATATTTGCTTTGCTGAACATATCTTAGCCCTTACTACATTTTCTGTCTTGTGAAAAGCGACAATGCTCGGATTGACCCACCGAGGATAAGCTTGGAATAAGGAAAACATGATTAGTCTTCAATTATGCGAATTCTCATTTTCTATTTGATGTTCTATAGTTTGAAGGAGTTAGGACTAGGATTCTGATACATGGTCAGTATCGGAGTCATTGTTTGTTTTGTTTTCAATGAATCCGGTTTTGACGGATAAAGGGGCGCGCCTTTGAAGAGTACTGTCGCTCACAAAGGGTTTAAATAGCGGAAACTTTCAATAAAACTCGATTCATTGCCAACAAAACAATGACAACTGTAACAACACCGAATACTTCATCATTTCTCAATAGTGATAAAGTAACTCCACATGCACTAAACAAAGGATACGGGATATACTACAATAGATCAAATTACTGGTCGCAGTGGTTTATGTCCGGAACAGAGGAAAAAAAACCCAGCCTCGCAAGTTGTACCGCGAATATTTGACAAAGTTTTTCTGCGTGATAATGGGCGATAACACTTATGTGCTGGAAGACTTTAAGCAGCTTCCTGGAATGTCTTATTATACTGCCATGCAACGGAACGGCGTAGAGAAGCATTTCAGGACGAAGAAAAAGGCCAAGTTCCCCACAAAAAAAAATATTTGGTTTGGCAGGCAATATGCAGCTGCGGTCGAGCAAGCCAAAGCTTCATCACTACCGGAACGGTAAACAAGGAAATATACCGTGAAGATTGCCTAAAAAGGTGATTGTTACCATTCCTACGCAGCCATGACGCTCCTTCGCTATTCTGGCCTGATTTGGCATCTTGTCACTACGCCAAAGATGTTTTGGAATAGTATAAAGCGATTAGAGTCCATGTTGTAGCGAAAGAGGCGAATCCACCTAACTGCCCGAAGTTGCGACCTATCGAGCGGTATTGGACTTTCGTGAAGAGAGAACTCTCTCAATATAAACAAAAAGCTACAACTATAGAAAAATTTCGAAAATCTTGGACAAAAGCAGCAAAATCGGTTGCAGTGAAGTCTGCACAGACCCTAATGGCTGGAGTAAACTCAAAAGTTTGTAGTTTCTTCATGCAGCCTAATTAAGTAACTGTAATTAGTTTTAAGATAACTAATAATGCACAATTAAATGAATAAAAAATGCATCTTGGATTGAACTAACAGCAAATTTGTTTTATTCTAAATTTAATCTGTCCAGATTTTGTCGCGAACAAGCCTTAGGCGAGCATTTTTTCAGGATTAACGGTCATACGATTCCTTTGGCTCCAATCAACGAAGGAGTGCAACTGTTGTTGCAGAAAATGCGCGTCAGCGTCTGAACGAATATTGAAATAAAGCTTGAAGTTCTCCGCAAAAGAAAGTCTCGGTCCAGCCAGAACTGTGTTCACGTTGTTGAAGTAAAGAAGAACGATTAGTAGCCCAAGATGACTGCCTTGTGAAATTCCTGACGTGATAGGAAATGATGCTGAGGTGGATTCACTAATGACTACTTGCGAGCGACGACCAATCAAATACGATTGGAGCCAATTTAAAAGTGTTCCATGCATTCCAAACCTTCCAAGCTTCACCACTGCAATTTGGTGGTACCTTTTCGAAAACTGCGGATAGGCCCAAATAAAGTACGTCCGTTTGTGCTCGATCAAGCATACTGTCCGTCACGTAAGAGACACAATAGGTTTGACATAGTTGAACGACTGGGAAAAAATCATGCTGATCTCGGCTCAGGTGTTGCTTGCAATGAAAAAACAGTCGGTCTATCACAACAAAAGTGTTCAAAAAACTAGGGAGTTGCGTAGAAATCCGAAAGGATTGGTAATCTTTAAGTAAGTTCTTGTTTAAAAAAATGTAATAAACACTCCACTGAAATGGTAGGAGCTCTTCGAACTCTATACAAGTTCAGAATTTTTTTTAATAAGATTTACGTTTCAAACCTGTCGTTATCTCGTAACTGTCAAAACAAACAACAAAACAAAATCGGTCAGATTTGAGACTACAGCTGATTTAAGATTTCGCTATCAGGAATCAGAATTTTCAGATGGAAAATTTCAGGGGGTGGTTATAAAATATGTGCTTAGTAAACATAAAATATCGTTCTGTGCATACCGTATAGATCATTGCACGATGGCGTCACCAATACAGTTTTAACAGTTCAGGGAGCTTGTTTACGCGGACTTAGAAAAAAATCGGTAGGATCTGTTTAAGTTTTTGTGCTCTAAATGTATAATGATTCAGGTAAAACAGCCGGAAAACAAGCACCAGTGCTTATTTTTACATTATCTCCAGAATCTAATCTTACAAAATCCGTAAATAGCCAATGGAAAATTTCGTTTGAGTGGTTGAATTCTGACACCTCGTAAACAAGCTCCCTGAACTGTCAAAAAGTGAGGTTAATACATTCCGTGCAATGATCTATGAAGGTAAGCTATTTTTCCGTTTATTGACACGTAAAAACGATGTTAAAAAAATTCAAGTTTGTTTGGGGTAAGACCAACAGTTGCTATACTCTTCAGAAACAGGATGAATTTTAATGCATTTTTCATCATTTTTTTTTAGATGCCTCGTATTTATATTCGAAAAATAAAATGGCAGAGTTGGACCGAAAACCAGCTGAAAAATGCTAAAGGTGCTATTGAGATTGGCATGTCAACGAAGAAAGCTGTGTCAACGAAGAAAGAGTGCACGATATTCCGAGGACAACCAAGGACATGTGTGTTTACTCTGGATCAGGAAAAAAAAATATTCCATCATTTATTTGACCTTGAGAGCCGATTTTGTGCGATCACCATGACAGATGTCTGTTGACGGAAAACACCATTTCAACAAGAACAAAAAAAAAATCGATGGAAGGAATTGGTAAAGGGGCTTTCTAGACCGAAATCCGAAACATTCGTTTCGTAAAACCGAGGCTATATCAGCAGCAAGAACCCCCCAAAACCCGCCTCCCCCCAATCCAAAGGGCAACAGTCAACAATTTTTTGATTTGTTGATGAAGAGTATTTGGAAAACCAATAATTTTCAAGCATCTCCCAAGAACTATGCTGATAAGACGACTGTTTCAACAGTAAGTGTGTTATTATTATGTTTAGATAGAGCATCTGTTTTTGAAAACAATTATAACATTTTCAGATACCTAGCACGAGGACCAAAATTGCTGCATTGAAGGGCAAAAAGCAGAATGTCAGTATCACTTCTGCTGAAAATTTGAAAAAATAATAAATCTAATCTGATTGAAAGTATAGTCATTAGAAAGAACTGCTCATGGTTTAACGATGGAATAATCTCCCATGAAAGTTCATAAGCAGATTTCATAAAATATTAAGTTCAATCTTCTACCTCTCTAAATTCGGCCTAATGGCCCTAAAGCTCATGCAGTTCTATCGCTGTATATCCTTATGTGTTTCTCCCTCGTCATGACCAAATTAGCCATCTAAGACAGAGCATTGCAACCAAACTGTACCGTTCGACCAAGGACCCCATTGTTGATAGACTTCACCCTTAGACTTCGTATACTTTACTAACAAAGATGGCAAGAAGCAACAAGATACCCCACTCTTTTTATTTTGCGGGGACACGATAAGCGCCGCAAGTGATTAAAAACCGAACCACTACACTGTTAGTTTTTAAACGATCATCTATCCAAAAAAATGTTTATAAAAACAACAATGACATCTTAATCGTTGAACGATGGAAAACTCTCATTCTTTCTTTGACTAATTTCGTAATTTCTCTTCGCCGGTGTCGATTGTTTTCTATTGTTACATTATTTTGCAAATATCTTGCACTCAAGTATTCAATATTCATTTACGCATCTAACATATGCAATTTGGAGCTTACTACATTATTGTAATGTGCCGGCCAGCCTACGAGCTATATCACTTGATATAGAATAATTTGACATCAATGTTCTTACATCTAGTTTGCACTGCCAATAATGCATATGACATTTCATATCAAGATTCGCTTTATGCTATATGCGCGTAATATAGCTTGTTATGAAAACCGGATCTTACGTTTTATTTTAAATGTCAAAACTAAAATATTTGTATGAGCCAAGCCGACAACCGCAGAACAATATTTGAATATTGGAAACTTTTCACTTTTCAATTAATGACCTCTCTATAGTGACGGAGTGACGATTAGTTGGTTACGCGCCGGAAATTGTCAATCGTAAGTTTTATCTGCCAAAATTTATCTGAGGTGCTCCAAAGTTAGTTGAGAAGTTGTGGCAACATTTGTTAATTGTTATTTGAAGACATAAGAAATGGGTCGAATTATGTGTGCTTTTTCTGGATGCATGAGTTTTAAAAATCCACTTTCAAGTGCATCATGTTTCCGTATCTTCACCGGAAACAGGAATCAACAATGAATATTATATTGAATTATAACTATTTTTGGCAATGGATCGAGTTTTGTCAAAACTCGAGTATCAATAGAAATAGTCAACTTTTGCCAACTCAGATTTCACCTATCACAGAAACAAGTCTCAAGGGTAAGTGCACATAAAGCTTAATAAAAAAATTAACTACTTAATTCATTGTAGCTTAAGACAATTCGTAGTTCCATGAGTGACAACGCAACAAGAACAGGAAATCACGCGGAGCGAGGTATTCCACAGAAATGAAGAATATGGCAATTGTACTCCTGCTTCTTGCCATCTTTGTTACTAATCAGGTATTTATTACTGTTACTGTATAACCATTATACTGCCGTTATAAGCATACCTGTCCCATGTTTATAGGGAAACCCATAGAACATGGCACAATTATGCGTAGAACGGTAGTACAGAGTTTGGAAGATGTTTACTTAAATGGATTTGTTTTTGATTGATGATTCCAACCCGGATCGGGTACCAAGATAGGGTCGGCTTGTAGCCTACTGGGTAGAGCCCGTGAGCAAAGAAGTATTTTGAAGAGTTGATTGAAAACGGCTTTGTTTTCGGACTTTTCGAGACATATGATAACAATGGGCATCATACGGCTAAGAACTGCTTTTCCTACGTCTTTTGATTTAAAAAAAATAACGTCTGACAGCAGTTCAGAAGAACCTCAGAATCTTCTGAAAAATTTAGGAATACCAAAATTGATTTAGACCAATAAGGTATAACAATGAGTGTAGACGAGTTTGAGTCACCTTTATAGTGATGAATAGTCTCAAAAGATTGTTTTCAAATATTCTTCAAAATTGCAGATTATAAAATCTAAAATATTGAAGATGCTTCAGTACATATAAGATGAACGGAAAACCACTAATATGTAAGAAATTTTTGAGAAATGTAATTCATAAAACGCACATTTGTTTACTAAAATTTAAATAGTATAGCATCGTCTTGATCTCTATAATATACCGACAGGATTGTGACAAACGGTTCAAGTACAAATCTATAAATAACCATTGTAATAAAGAATAGACAACCTGTTAAATGTATTCTATGTTTCGATGATAGATCTGTCGAACCAAATTTTTTTTTTTATTCCTTTATAGCCCTGGGCGGGTTCATCTCCCGTCGTAGTCACTCAAATACCTTTTGGGTAGTTTCGTAACTTGTCCGGGGGTGAAATTCGAACTCGTAACTTTTGCGTGAGAGGTATGGATATTATCCACTACGCCGGGGTCGCATCGCCGAACCGAACTATTATTTTGTAATATTTTGTTATTCAAACAGTAAACCTTCGCTTGTGTTACTGAATCATTGAAAAAGACTCTTCCATCCCTCGTACAGAACCAGAAGACATAATATTTACTAGAATACAAAAGCAGCTGCATCCAATTTCCATTGGTTTTTCGCAAGTGTACATTTTTGACGTAGGACTACGTCTTTGTCTTATATACTGGGGTACAATTTAAAAAAAATCAAATTGCGACCGTCACGAAAAGTGGTCAGGTTTTGAGCGTTAATATCTCAGCCGTTTCATCAAAGATTTTCAAAATGTTTACTCCAATCTATCGGTAAATATCTCTACGTATCGATTCCAATAGAGGAGATTGTTTATTTCGGACCACATACCACATTGAAAAATTTATAGATGTTAAGCCTTGTCTTAAAAAGTATATGAATTCAAAGAATATTGCATTCTACAATCGAAATGGCTTACATTCAGTAGCGTAGTCCTACGTCATCATTTCGAACAACCCAATGGGGCTCTACTTTGTAGTTTTTTTTTTTTTTAATATAGAAATTAACAAACATGCTCAAACTAGACCTATTTTGATTTTAAAATATGTTTGGCTCCTTTCATCTACGTAGATAACTTGAGAAAATTTTCTATGTTCGACAAATTCTCTACTTACTCAAACAATCCAGCCTCCACGAACTGCCACATAGTTGCTCCCAGCGCCAACGGAACATTACTCATCACATTCCCACGCAGACAAAATGCCGTTGCACCGCACAATCCTACCACCACTCCAAGCATAGCCTGTGGACTTCTAGGCGGAAGTGATCCCACCCGTACGCTCAGCCCTCCGGTGGTATGTGAGTAGCACAGCATCGACTCCAGATGGGTGTTCCATGCAACTGAATTAACATTGGAATCCTGGTACAGCATCGTATCGCTCAACAAATCTCGGACCACCAAGCGTCCAGCATCGTCGACGACTGCCAGTTTCGTTCTAGTGGCATTGAGATCGAGACAGCGAACTGATGAGAGTACTGTTGTAACTAAAATCGGTAAGGAATTATCTAGAAAAATTCGCCAAACTTGACCACTTTTCAGCCCCAGTAAAAGCCCTTCGCAACCAGCTGGTCCTCCAGTTACTTTTATGTACCGAATAAAACTATCCATTATCCACTCCCGTTGTAGATGTCCGTTAAAATCCAAACTTTGCAGCTTCTTCTCCTGACATAGGACCAAATGCTGGGCGCATACAACCAGCAGACTGCACTCAAACTTTTTGGCAATCTTCTCCTTTACCTTGTAGTGCATCGGTTGATTTTCTGCGGAGCTAAGCTCGTACAGAACGACACGTTCTGGCAATTGTACCGCCAGGCGGTTTCGATAGATGGCTATCTTATGTACCAGATCGCGACACTTTATACGAACTTTTTGCCCGGAAACCAAATGCTGAATGATCACATCGCACATGTTCTCGCGAAATGCGTACCGTTCACGATACAAAGCATGAACTGTATTGAACGCAAGACTGTAACATGCCAGTGTCCCATCTTGACAACCCACGACCTAAAAGAAAAATTATCCATAACATAGCTTAATTGTTGGTTTATTTCCACACTTACAATAGAATTCCCTGTCGGATGGACGGTTGTAGCCCAAATCCAGGACTCGTGTTGCTCACCCAGCATCCCAAGCCGAATGCCATCGCGAGTGAACAGCTGCAGAGCTTTGTTGCAACCGGATATTATCAGAAACTCTCCATCAGGAAAGAAACTCAAACACAACGGATCAAAGCTGAAATTTCTTTCCTTTCCAATCACCTGACCACCAAGCGAATAGAACGACAACGTTTGACTCCAATCGATAACGCAGAGAATATCAGCCGACCCACTGGCCGGTGGATTCCAAGCAAGTCCAAAAATTGGACTATTCACTCCACCTGGACGATCGATTTTTATCTTCTCCTCGCCAGCCTTGTTGCGAATCGATATCGTCCCGTTGGCCATCCCCAGTGCCAGATACTGCCCATCGTTTGTCCAAGCACAGGCATTCACCCGCGCCGCTGTTTTGTACTTTTGAACTGCTTTCTGTTCCGAAGACCAAAAGGAAAAATCCGACACGGCACACGATGCCAACTGGTGGGAAATTGGATTGAAGGCCAAACATTGAACCGAATCACCATGCCTGTAGACGATAAGATGGTCACAACATTAGCTTTGAATGCTCACGAAAGTGAACTAAAACACTTACGAATATTTTAGCAATCCCTCCAATTTGTTGGTCCAAATGATAACGGTTTTATCTGCACTGCCCGAGGCAAACTTTTTTCCATCACGAGCATATGCCACACAGTGAACGGTATCCTTGTGACCCTTCAGCGAGCTTATGATATTTCCATCGATAGGATCGTACACCAGCACCTTGTCGCCGGCTCCAACAATCAGTTGTAGTCCTTCCGGATGGAAACATATCGAATGAATGCTGCAACAGACAATTTTCGTTGCGCGACATCAGCAATAAGGATATTGATTAATCGATCCCAACCTTATTGCCCTTGCTTATATGCAATGCTCAATATTACCTGGCTGTATCACTTTTCTCGTTTGGATCGTGGATTTTCTCAACCCACTTAGGAATTGCCCTCATCTCTAGCGCCGACTCAATAAATTGATATCCTACTCAATGCACTGGAACACCGAATTACGCCCAAAATTGAACTCAAATCAATGGCATCGAATCCATTGCCGTAGACCGTGCCAAAACAAACCACCATTGACGACTCTTCTACAACTGTTTCACGATCTGTACTGTTATTCTTCGGTCATCCGTCGCCCGCTATTTATCGTTGGTATTTGTAGTCCATCGTTCAGAATGAATGGTCCGGGCTAGCTCACATATACCAGTTCATATTCATTCATGTTGTTCAAGATGTAAACAAAACGCACACGTGTTGTTTGATATTGGTGCGTGCGCGTGGGTACTAACACACAAGAGTCAAGATTTCATTCCTCGAATTCTATTTATAATGATAATGAACACGATGGGCGATCATTACCATATCCTCCAGGATGTTATTTGGAATGAATGAATTCAATCCAGTTTTAAGGTGTGCTTACATTGCTCATGACTTAAGTCGAGAATATTTTTTTATTATTTAATTCAATTTAAATTTTGTTAAACTCTAGTTCAATGCAGTATAGCTTCTGCCGTAGAATTCTTTGACGTTTAGGGAAGGTCCATTAATTATGAAACGCAGTAAGGGTTGAGGGGGGGTTTGAGAAAACGTGACAATCCATACAAAAAATTTTGAAGGTCCAAGGTTTTCAATTTTAGCGTTACATAATAAATGGATGTCACCGTATTAGATTTGGATTCAAAATCTAATAACTTGCGAAAAAAAATATGATAAATCATGGCACAATCACAGAAAACTTGAATGAAGGTTACAAATAGCATCCTACTTGCTGCTTAATGCATATGTTGTTAATGTTGTTGCATGTATTTTGATCAGTTGAACGTATTTATTCTTCTTGAAATTCGTAAACCTTCTTTACGAAGGAGCAACGAATCTTATACAGTCACAATTCGCTGATTGGGACCGTTTTAACTCGCTTTTTAATGGGCTGCTATTTAGTTGGCACTCCGTAAGTACGGTTTTTTTCTTCTTTTTTTTTAGCATTTCAAGCCTATTGCTTCCACAATTCGATTATTGCTTGCTCTCAACTTTAGTGTTCTTAATGCACTTCCACAGTTAATAATTGAGAATGTTCGATGCTAGGTACCATTTTTGCATTAGTATGATTGTGTGGCAAGTACAATCATACCCTATATGCTGAGGGGGTTGAAAAAATTTCCTCAACGAAAAATTCTTTGACCAGACCGAGAATCGTACCCAGCCATCGCCAGCATGGTGTTGCTTTGTAGCTGCGTCGTTACCGACTGAGCTTAGGGAGGACCCAATAAGTACGGTCATGAGTGGATTAAAAAGCATCTGGATTTTCTAGATGTCAAAATACCACGGCACATTCAAGCTTACAACCAAACTTTAATTTTTTTTCCTGGGGTGAGAAAACTAGTTTTGAATTTTGATTCTTGATGATGCCCGTTTCTTTTGTTCTTCTTCTCTCTTTTTGTTATTTATACAACAGTATTTAAAAACAAATATAAATGAAATCACTCCTTAGAAAATATCCAAAATTAGACATTCCGGCTCTTTCATTCGTCGTTGATCAGCTTACTCCGCAGAGATACTGAATAACCTTGTCGAGCGACCGTAGTAAAAGAGAAAATCTTGCTTTGATGATGATTTTTCTGCTGTCTCGAAAGCCGATAATTTACCTGCAAAATTTTCATCGGAATCCTCCAGCCACTCTTCTTGTACACTAATTGAATTATCGAAACCTCGGAGTACTCCCTCGATAATTTCTTCATCGGTGTATACCAGGCTAGATCCGCATACCAAATTACCAATATTTGAAGGTGTGTTCGAGTGAGTTACGTTATTAGGGGCGAATCATTTATCTTGCGACCGAACTTGGGACCGATGTGCTGGTATTTCCTGAGCCAAAAGCTATAACCATTTTCTTCATGACTATCCATCCGCTGTTCATATTTTCGATGGTGAAAGCACGAAAAAAAAGTTCAAGTTGTTCAAGTTTCTCGGAATGTCAAAAAACCTAATGTTGATAATGATTATAATTTTTTTTAGGCTAGAGGCTGATTCGTCTCTTAATATAACTATGAAGTTTTGGATCATTGAAAATGATGTCAATTTTGAATCTTGTTTAAAACTTGAAAAAATAAAAATAAAAAAGTAACATGTAAGTGTAAATGTTGGAATTTTAAGAAGCCGTATGTAAAATATTAGAATTCTATTTATTTGAGTAAACTGGCGTATCAACCAAAATAAATGATTTAATGCATTTAAGTTGGTAATATTATACTAAGAGTAGGGGAAGAATGTAGTAGATAGAACTAATGTTGAGGACACTGTAGCATTGAAGGTAATGAAAGGGCAGACGAACTTGCCAAACAAGGTTCAAATGCACAGTTTATTGGCCCAGAACCATTCTGCGGTATATCATACTATCCCATAAAAATGGAACTGAAATCTTGGGAAGAACAAAGGGTGATGACCAACTAGTTGATTATCACAAAGTGTGTTCAATCGAAAAGGTTTATAATTCCAAACCTTACAATCAGTAAAAAGCTCTTGAAGCTCAATAAGAGAGCTCTTTGTACCGATACTGACCTAGTAACCATACATTGCCCGAGTAGATATCATTTGAAAAATATTGGCCAGGTTCAGCATGATAACTGTCGTTTCTGTAACATGGAACGTGAAACCTCGGAACATCTGATCTGCAGTTGTATGCTTTGTAGAGAGCAGACTTAAATGTTTGTACAATGGCCATATGCAACCTGAAGAAATTTGGACTGCGAATCCTGGAATGGTGGTGGGTTTTATAAACTCGATTTTGCCTGACTGGGAGACACGTCTTATGCTGTTCACTTGACAAATGGTGATCAAGCTTCAAGATGCGAATATTAATAGTAAACAGGGGTATACCACAAAAGTTCAATTCAGTGGCCGCAGTGGTTCTACGTCCCAACCAAAAAATAATTGAAGCAATATTTATGATATAACAGGCACATATGATGTAATGATATGTGCAGGCAGAATTCGACAAAGATTTGTCATTAGAGCCTAACTGACAAACGTAAACAATGACTTCTTCCGTAAATTCCTCGTAATACAAAATCCACCCATGTAAGCTTCCAATTCTATCGAATAGAAGGACTCTTATTCTTCGAAATGGCTGTGGTAGATTAATGAGACAAGTTTCCAAGGTCGACAAATTCTAAGAAGAAGCCATAGTTTACGTTTGTCAGTTAGGCTTTAATGAAAAATCTTTGTCGAATTGTGAAATAAAACACTTGAATTGAGTCTTTTGAAATAAGCTTAATAAACTTGAGGGCAGAAGAGAGAAAAGTAGAGAGAGTTCAAATGATATTGGATTGGTATTTACGGACGATATAAATACGGCCTTCCTAGATTTGTTGGATCATCAGGATTCCAGTTCAAACAAGCGACACGTGTGGTTGTTTTTTTAACTCTTTATTTGTTTTAAATTTATTTATATTTACATTTCATGTTAATCTAGGTGCTCCAATTACTACTGTAACGTATCAACCTTAATTGTTAAAATATGTACCTTATTTTGTTTATATTGTTCATGCCGTAGCAGTTCAGTATTTTAAACAGGTTTTATTCCTGCGTGTCAGTATAACAATAATAATCTTAAAACTAAAAATAAACTAAAATTAATTTTAACTAAGGATAAAGGGAATTAATCATTGCAAAAGAAGATTGCAACAATTCTTGTCTGAAATTATTAATTATTTTGTTGGACATTTGTTCTAAAGTCTCAACATTCGAAATTCTATGTAATTCGTTAGTACTACACGTGCGGTCGTGTTTTTCGCTCTATCGATACGAAGTTCGTTTTTCCCGACAAGCTGTGCAGTACGGGCACAAACATTATGTGCTCGACGGAGGCTGACTACCGTGCTGTTGGCGCTCATCTAATCATCAAGACACATGAGTTTTACACTCACGACGCACCAGGAAACAAGCCGCTGAAGGTGATTCTGCGTAGCCTTCCGGAATTCACTCAGGAGGCAATAATTGCTGAGCTGCAAGCGGTGACCAGTGAAAGTGTTCCCGATCAGATGTCAACAACAGGGAAATCATCGGGACCAACTCTATCTGGTCCACCTGGAGAAGGGTTCCGTCCCGATGACGGACCTGTTGGAAATACGAGCCCTCTTCAACGTCATTGTCGAGTGGGACCAGTATCACCCGAGACAGCACGACGTGACGCAGTGTGGCAACTGCCTTGTGTTCGACCACGGAACTCGGAACTGCCACATGAAACCACGTTGCAGCAAGTGTGCCGGAGCATGGATTGCGCACCAATAAATGAAGGTACCCCACCCAAGTGCGCCAACTGTGGTGCTAATCACGAAGGTAACAACCGAACCTGTCCCAAACGTGCGGAGTTTCTGGCGATCCGCAAGCAGGCGTCCACTAAGTCCCGGACTGGGTAACGCCGTCCGCCACCTCGAATGGATGAAGAGAATTTCCCGACGCTCCGGTACCAGGTGCCAAATCTATTGCCGATCCCATTAAATCACCGCCAAGCAAACCGCCCATCAGCCTCCGATCAGCATCGATTCGCGGCAGCCACCACCACCTCAACGCCGGCTCCTCCTCCAGGCTGGGGCAATCCGGGTTGCAGTACCTCCACGCAAGCACCGGCCGATGGACAGTTCTACGACTCGGAGCAAATGGTTGAGTTCGTCCAAGAGCTCTATCGCCAACTACGTTCCTCCCGCTCGAAGGAGGAACAGCTCAAAGCAGCCACATCCGTGACGATGACATTTATTTTCAAAAATGGACCATAATCGCACCATAAGCATCCTCAACTGGAATGCCTGTTCCATCCGGAACAAAACATTGAGCTCGGTGACTTCATCGTCGTTCATCGTGAGGTCATCGACATCGCCATCGTCACCGAGACACATCTCAAGCCGGAACCCAGCGTTTTCATCCCCGGATACCGGATTGTGTGACTTGATCGTAACGGCTCTAGTAGAGGAGAAGTTGCGATCGCCCTGCGCTACAACATCAACTACCGCCTGCTTCCGAGTTTTCAGCTGCAGTCTATCGAAGTCATCGGAGTCGAGGTCGAAACTGCCGTCGGCCCTATCACCATCATCGTGGCCTATTGTCCCAAGCAAGCCAGCACCGCTAACGGAACAACAACGGACCTACGGAACGACATTCGCAAGCTAACTCGGAGGTAGGGACAGTTTAGCATCGCCGGCGACCTGAATGCGAAACACGAAACCTGGGGGAACACCCGGCGAAACCGGAACGGAAAAATTCTGCAGGAAGACCTGGAAGAAAGCCATTACACCGTCCTGGGCCCGGATACTCCCACCCGGTTGAGCATATCCGGGGTCCATTCGACTAACGACATATTCCTCACCAACATGGGGAACAACATCGCCCAGCCGGTAGTACACCAGGAGCTCAGCTCGGACCAGTGGTTGCCGAAGTCCTCGGTCAACCGGCATCGGATCACAAGACAGAACTAAAAATCGTGCCAGATGGGAGAGGTTCCGACAACATGTCGACGACACCGTCGATTTTAACGTGCACCTCGAGTCAACGGATGACATTGATCGGCAACTGAAGAGCATCGAGCAAGCGATCTCCCAGGCCCGAGAGCAACATGTACCGGTGATTGATCAGGTGAGCAACTCTGTACCCATTGATAGACCCACTAAAGATTTAATACAATTGCGAAACGCCATCCGAAGGCAATATCAGCGAACTGGTTTGCCAACGCTAAAAAGTCACTGTAATCGAGTGACGAAAATTATTAAGGCTAGCATAGTGGACCTTAAGAATAGCAATTTTGCCGACAATATCCGCTCTCCCAGATTGTGCAAAGCCGTTCTGGAAGTTGACTAAAATTTTGAAAATTAAGCCAAGGCCCATTCCACCGTTGATCCCACTAGACAGCAATGACTCTAAGGATTGCTTGATAACTCCTGCAGAAAAAAAGGCTGGTGACATAAGTCAATACTTCGTCAGCTCCCACAATCTCGGACAAAACATCGTCAGTCGTCACGAAGCTGCCGTTAGCGAGCATCCATATAAGTCCCAACGACTTCACAGAAGAGTTGGAGATCTCAGCTGACGAATTGTTGAGTTATATCAAAGGCTCAAAGAACATGAAGGCCCAGGTTTCGATAACATCATGAACTTGGAGCTCAAGCAATTGAGCCCCCAGTTCTATAACCATCTGGCGATGGTTTTCATCCAATGCCTCCGACTTGGCTACTTCCCCTCGTGTTGGAAGTCAGCTAAAGTCATTCCCATCCAGAAAACTGGGAAAGATCCTTTATGTTCCAAGAGCTATAGGCCCATCAGCCTCTTTCAGGAGTATCGAAACTGTTTGAGAAAGCGATCCACCGTCCGCTTCTCTCGTCTGCTGAGCTGAACATCTTGCTCAATGAG
The DNA here is from genome assembly GCA_024533555.2 of Aedes koreicus. Taxonomy (NCBI): domain Eukaryota; kingdom Metazoa; phylum Arthropoda; class Insecta; order Diptera; family Culicidae; genus Aedes; species Aedes koreicus. The sequence continues at coordinate 131,967 of JAHHFK020001559.1, forward strand.
CAGTTCGGATTCCGACGTGGTCGCTCAACAGTGCACCAACTTAACCGAGAAACCAACATCCTGAGGCGGAACAAGTCTGTTGCTAAATCATCTGCCATGACACTTCTCGATATCGAGAAGGCCTTCGATAACGTGTGGCACGATGGCCTGGTGTATAAGCTAAAAATATACAATCTTCCTATCTTCCTGGTGAAGATAATTAAAAATTATCTGTCGGACAGGACATTCCGAGTTTCGCTGCAAGGTGTAGTTTCCGATGCACAGGAGATCTCCGCCGATGTTCCGCAGGGAAGTATACTGGGTCCACTTCTGTTCAACCTATTCACCTCGGACATACCCCCGCTCCCTAGAAATGGTAGGGTAACAAGAGCACTTACAGTGAAACTGCAGCGGAGCCTGAAAGTTCTGTCAGAATACTTTACCGTATGGAAGATCTGTATCAACGCAGCGAAGACCCAGGTCATCCTATTCCCACACTCCAATTCTCCCAAACTTGTTCCCCCTGAGGATTGTAAAATTAGCCTAAACAACACAACGGTGGAATGGGCCAAATCAGCTGTCTATCTTGGCGTTACCATAGACAGCAAGCTGATTTTCAGGGAGCAGATTGACAAAACTGTCACAAAGTGTAACGTTCGCATTGGCCAACAGAAGGTCTACATTATCCCTGAAAAACAAGCTTGCTGTCTACCAGCAAATCATACTTCCAGTCATCGAGTACGGCATGCCAATCTGGGAGGGTTGCGCAAAAACACATCACCTGAAGCTTCAGCGGTTTCAAAATAAGTTCCTCAGGATGATTCTGGACACCCCTTCGAGGGCAAGAACGTCATTAGCTGTTTACCAGACGTAGAAACCACCAAAATTCCGCCGATATATCATGGAGAGTGGAGATCAGCGGAAATTGAATCACTACAGTTACACGTGTTTATGAACGCCAGCCTTCAATCTTATGGGTATACTACGTATTTTCATGCGACAGTTAGAGGAATAGTTCCTTGTTCGCTTGTGATGGCCACCCTACAAACAATTGCATTTTTAATAATCGTATCAAGCACAGTTTATTTCAGCTTTATGTTGATTAATGCTTGAACTATTCTCAGTCAAAACTTCTGGTCAACTTTTATTCACACAATTTTGGAGAAATTATTAAGATATACACAGCCAGGTTAATGTCTAGTTTATGAATTATTGAAGCACATTTGTTCAATTAAACGAATGGGTACAAACATTTATTCCCCTCATTTGGGATTTATTTAGCTGTTGATTGACTGTTTAGAATATTTTATCGTAAAACATTTAATAAGCTCTTAATTTATTCATTCATATTAGTTTGGAATTTTTAAACGTAATTCAAGCTGTACCCAAACTGATAAAAAGGCATTACAGAACACTTTGATGTCGATGGAAAGTTCTTTTTACCGCTTTTCGTGACACTTCATTTTTCGCATTCGATAAGTGAAATAAGGAAAACAAAGACTCAGTCTCCGTCAAAAAAAAACTACCTTTAAGAACTGTTTTCAGGTGAAAATGTACCCAAACTCCCCGTTTTCCCTTAATCAACAAAGCAAACTAACAGAACCTATGCTGTATGCACCTATCGGCAATGCACGAGCTTACCATTCTTTTATCTCGGCCGCACGTGTGTGTTGGTGAGCGGAAGTACATCGTTCTCTCTCTGTGTCCCTCTCTCTTTTTCTGATTATTTCCCCTCTGGCAACGTTGGCAGCTCTGACCAAGATGGCTGTCGTTCGTTTGTGTCAAATTCGGAAACCTTCAGTGAGAGAGAGCATTAAATTTTATGTGTCAGAGTTGCTGTCCGCCGCAGTCAGGAAAGCGAAGCAAAATCAAACGTCGAGCGCGCTGCTGCCGTCGGTCGTTGTGCGGTAAATGAAGGAAGCATATCCCGACCCGGTGGCCTTTCAAATTTCTCCGTCAGTTCAGTTCTCTCCGCGACGACGGCACAATACATAACCATCTCGTTCGAGCCCGTCCGTCAGTGACTGGCAGCGCGGCCATGTTTGAGTACGGTTTTTGAAGTTGTGGTGGCGAAGTGAACGACGTTTTTCCGTATTTTTCGCTGCGTTCGCTTCCAAGTGACATTTTTGACATCTGTAGGTCCTAAACGTCGCGGAGCCGACAAGCAAGGGGGCGCATATTTTGACGGTCTACGGGAGGACCAGCCACTGTTTTCCCCGGCTGGATATACGGTGGCCTAATTCGGAAACCAAGCGCGGTGGCTATTTTTCGCTGCCCCTAAATTACGGAACTCTACGCAACTGTACTGCTACTTCTTTATCGGGGCTGGGCGGATCATCGAACGAGAAAAAAACGAGAAGAACGCAACATAACATTTACCAGCGCAAGTACGGCGCAGGAGGAGTAATATGAAGAAAATAGTGCAACCCGTACGAAAGGTATTGAATTTTGATGGTGCCCAAGTGGGAAAAATAGAAATTGCAATTTAATGGTGAAAATCGATCTCTCGCATTTGCGATTTTTTTTTTCGATCAAGCAAGAAGAGCATAGAAAAGTTGGCGCTCGATTATAGATGTGTGTGCGGCGATGAGAATATCAAGCGGTGATTTTTTCCCTTGTTCTTGTAACTCAGTAGGCTGTGGTAGTTATAGCAGTGAAAGTGTTGCCAGGTTATGATAACTGAGTTAGATTTTGTTTTGCTGCTACAGTCATGAACCAGCATCAGCAGTAAACCATACCCTAGAACCGTGGATATTTGATGCAATCAAATTGTGCACCGAGACATCTTAGGTACAACTACAAAATATCACCAATGGATTCTGCGAAAAATGAGATGTCAGCGGAGACCGGCATATTCTGAAGAAAACTCGTACGAATCTCTTGTAGCAAACCGATGTTGTTAGCTGTATCGGTATTCTGTGACGGCGCTTGTGGTGTAGTATTCTTCCCACGGAAGGCAACTAATGCCATTGCTCCCGACCCACGAATGGGTAATGTTCGACATTTAAGGGCCAGGTCGTCGCTCCTGAATTTCGAACCAGTGCAAGGTTGTAACTCACGTTAATTGTTAAAAACTACTATTCTGTGGATCTACAGCAAAGTATGAAGAACACAAAATTATAAAACATATTTTTGCTGCAAAGAAAGAAGCAATCTAAACCATTCAGCCTTACACTGTCATCACAATACTTTACTGGATATCAGAAATTAAGAAAAACGGAGTAATATATGTCCAGATAATATTTTTGTTCCAAACTATGTCGTGATGCTTATTTAAGGAGCCAAGGAATCAAGAAATTAATAAATTTTATGACTGAATTAAACAAGTGTATGTATGTCGAGTTGGTTTATTCAACCATGTTTAGTTCAAAGTTATCTACAAACGTCATTACACAAATCCTGATAGTGCAAAATCTTACGTCTAAAATTATGCAAATGGGCATTTGGTTTGGTAGTTGATTTTTGGAGAGAAAAATGTGAAGCCAGTTGAAATAGTAAAACTTCAACAGACATTTTGTAAGTTCATTTCACAGTTTAATTCAATCAACGTGGCTTATTACATATGCAACAAATCTTCTCTCAATTTTCAATAGTTCAAATGTGCTTTAGTAAACATTTTTTTCTCAATTTTTTTATTTTTATAAAAAAATATTTTTTTTTAAAAAAAAAGAAAACGTGTATGAGGGGCGTCGCGTTTTTGGGGTGTGGTGGGGGGGGGGGGTGGGGTTTTTAAAAAAAAAATTTATATTGGAGAAAAAAAAAAAATAGGGGGGGGGCGCCCTCCTAGATGAAGATATTTTTTTTTTTTGTGTAGTAGGTTGTTGGGGGTTGCGGGGTGGGTTATTTTTTTTTTTTTTTTTTTTTTTAAAAAAATATATAATTTTTTTTTTTTTTTTTGCTCTCCTAAAAAAACCCCCTTTCAATGACGTCTATATAAGGTCTGGGGCAACACACTGCTTGCTTGTATTGGATGCAAAAATAATGTAAACATTACTGAGCTGACGAGTGATGACGTAACACTAATCAACTCTCTATGGGCGTGCATAGGTCCAGGTAAAAAAATCGCTTCAAACGTGTATTATAAATGCTGAATTGCGGAAATAATCATGATACACATGCCATTTATTGAGCAGAAGCATTTCCTCGCGGTAACATGGGTAATTTATAGTGAATTTAACTGAATTTAATTGAATTTTTGCCACATTAACTTTCAAACGCTGGAACTTGACAATCGAGTGCCATATAGAGCTAATTTTCCATCATCAATAGACTGGAATCGGTTGAAAAGTTAAGTTTTATAGCGCACACAATAAACAATCACGGAACGAATGAATTAAAAAAATAGTATGACGTAGCTCTTTCCGAGCTCTTGTGTAGCGTGCGCAAGGAGTGCGCTGGTATTAGTGTCATAAGCGAATTTTGCTCATTTCACTAATATTGTTGTGGCTACTGGGCCAGACCTTATATAGACGTCATTGATATTCACTAGTATCCAGTATCTGTCAATGGATTTGAATGTTACATTCCAATTAGGGGCTATGCATAAACCACGTAGACTTTTTTGGGGGGGTGTTGACCAAAGTCTACGCTCCATACAAAATTTCAAAAAATTGTATGGAGAAAAGTCTACGAGGGGGGGGGGGGGGTCTGAGATTTTCAAAAATGAGTCTACGTGGTTTAAGAACCGGCCCTTAGGTGGACTGAGGACTACAGAATCGGCACTCATCCTACGATTTTTACTTAAATCTTTATATTTTTATCAAAATCTAATTAGCTCACGTTGTCGAAATACACGCTTAACTACTTATTGTAACTGTTTATTATGCCTTGTTCAGACTACAGAGTTATAACATGTTATAACGGTTGTCAAATAATTTCAACAAGAAATTCATGAAGATAGGCTTACAGCATGTCATAACTGCTCAGTCTGGCTAGTGTTTTGGTGATATACTGTATGAATTCAGTGCAGCTAGAATTTTGAAGACTTATTCTTTATTGTCCACAAATGATAGAAATTAAATGATCTATTATATTTTTATTTCTGTTCCCGAAATATACCATTCGTGTCCGACGTATGTTCGCAATCTCCTTTTTATTCAAAAAGTGAACATAAAGTACTGCCATGGGTTCTCTGTATGCGTTATTTTAACGAACTAAAGTTGAATAGTTATGACTAGAAGGTTCACATGTAAAACAATGAATTAGATTTTATGTAGAATTCTTTGTTCCACCTCATTAAAAACCTCATTTTTTCATCTATATCAACACGCTCAAAACTGCTCCTCTTTCATTTGTATCAATGTCCTTTTTTTTTCTCACGGAAAAGTTATTCAATTTTCGTAACAAATGGAACAACTCATAAATTGACAAGCTGGTAATGTATTTCACAAAGTGACATTTCGACAAAGATTTTTCATTAGGGCCTAACTGACAAATGTAAACAATGGCTTCTTGCGTAAATTTCTCGTAACACAAAATCTACCCATGTAAGCTTCCAATTCTATCGAATAGAAGGACTTTTGTTCTTCTAAATGGCTGTGGTAGATTAATGAGGCAAGTTTCCAGGGTCGACAAACTCAAGGAAGACGGAAGCCATTCTTTACGTTTGTCAGTTAGGCCCTAATGAAAAATCTTTGTCGATTTATGCAATGTGACAGCAAGCTGGCCTATCGGAATATGCAACGATTTTTTTATGTTAGAAATCAATAGTTTGGCTTGTTTTATATATTTTTTTATCGAAAAATGATATAACCCACATACCCCTGTTTAACTTCAACGACCAGGTCCCAGATCTGGTCTGGTTCTTTACCATTTTGGAAAGAAGCTCATTAGTGTTGCCAGTTCAGCAGTAATGTAGCCCAAAAGTGCTTCTGAAAATCCTCCAATTTTATTCGATGAACTTAATTATTCTGAAACGGTGATCAAGGGTTGAGTACAGTATTTACCAGGGTTGTTACGGCAGCGCGGATTTCGCGATTTGGCGCGGATTTGTTTATAAAACTCGTTTTGGCGCGGATTTAGCGCGTATTCGTTCAACACCATATTGATATACCCCAGAATGAGTTAAATGAATTAACAAAATGAGTAAACTTCAGCAACTTCAAGGTTGGAAGGATCATAAATAAGGATTCCATCAAAGAAATCGTCCACTTAGTCGATGTTATTGATTTTAAATTAGACAAATCTAAAATTCACGAAGAACTAGTACTTGCACGTGTCAAGTTGTCAACTAAAACGGTTGAATCGGAAACAGATTTGGAAGTACTTGATTTTTTATTCCAGGACGATAGTTTCTCTGAAATGAGAATATTGCTCAACATTGTAACTTGCGTATCTCATTCTAATGCAGAGGTCGAAAGAAAATTTTCACTATCTAAGCATGTGTTACCGGAAAACCGAACTAGGCTCAGTGAACAGCAGTTCAATAATCGTAAAAATATTTTGAGTGGCATGCATTTTTTTGAGAATGATTTAACCAGATTTGTTGTTTCAAAGGACTTGATTTTGAAGGCGAAATTTGCGAGGCAATTTTACGAATCCAAACAGAAACAAAAGAAGGCTTTTGAATTAGTGGAGGCACAAAAAAATAAGGAAAAAGCAAAGAAGGATGCAAGGCACCAGATCAAAAAGCAAGAAGAAGTTGTAGGAATGAAAAGGAAGGCTAAAGAAGATATTTTTAATTTGATGGAAAAAGAAATCAGAGCTATGACATCCAATAATCCAGAAACATCATTCCTGAAAGTTCTTTTGAAACAAAAGGATAACATCCAGCAGGAGGAACAATCAGAAAGGGAAAAATTAGCTCATATGAAGGCTATTGAGAACAATTAAATGTTATGACGTATATGTTAAATAAATACGTACCTATCTTGATACACCATTGACAAAATATGGATCATTCTCTTTGACATACTTTACATATCGGTTGTGTTCGAGTGCTTTCATCACTCACTCAAACGTCCTGTGCTCCTTCAGGGGTGGACTTGGCCAGCGTGGATCTCATCTTGGGTCATTGGTTGTTTTTGTCTGGACATTTTTATTAAGTTGGTTATCGGTCAATTTATTTGACTTAGCTCATCGTGATTTATGTTTCCCTCTTTACAGGTTTTATTTCACACTGAAGTTTTCAATTACATTCCTGTTTTGAACAATGCATCTAATTGGCTCAAAAACGCAGACAATCTTATTGTGGGGAACGGTTTTAGCTCCACCGAGACCCTATTCCAAGCGCTGGGTTTTTCTGAAGGAAATTAATCAAAAATCTACTTTTATTATTTGTAGCATATTGCCAAAAATGAGTGATGCATGGTATTGTTTACCCCTTGTTTGAAATAGGTTCGCCTACTGATGAAGCCGTTCCCCATCCTATATATTTGATGCTTGATAAGTTATAGAACATTCGTGTGTGGATTGGATTTGAAGGCGCGGATTTGATTTAGAACTCGCGCGGGTTTGGCGCGGATTTATTTTCAGACTTCTCGTAACAACCCTGTATTTACGAATACTCGAAATGTTGCATATAGATCACATAAACCCAATTGTATAAGCTGAAATAGTTTATTATCACAAATCGGCACCCTTTTATAAAGCATTACCACATAGCGGAACTGTTCCATTATTCATCTCATGGTCCATTATCTATACTAATCGAAAATGTAGGTTAGATGTATGAATCAATTGATTCCTTTTGTTACTAAGTTTGCATAAGGTAATCAGTAAGGTAACAGATGGTTACACGTAAATCTTTTGTTTCCGAATTAGATTAGATCCCAAGTGGTGGGATGAAAATGAGAATGGTAACCCTAGATGCTATACCTGTATCGAGGTCTTTTATCGTGAGGCAATTTTGCTCACATAATTCTAGATATACAGTTTTGAAGAAAAATGCAGCTTTTAGAGTACGCATCGGCAATGTATTGCTTCATCAAGCTGAAGAATTCAAAACCCGCGAAAAAGAATGGAAAATCTTGTCAGGTACTTACGAAATAATCCACGGAACAGGAGAGCTAGTCAACAGGCGCAAGTTAAAAAATTAAGCTTTTCGTGTATTAAATTGTCGCTTCGAAAGAATCCAGGGAACGAGCGGACAAACTCTAAACAGAAGCAATTTCAAGCTAAGCAGGTATTTTGGTAGAAACCATTCCCAATTTACCAAAAAGTAATTGATTTTACATAGTGAATGTCATATTATTTTTACAGCCTTACATACCAACAATTCTCCCACCCAAATTATGTGGGCAGTGAAGGAATATTATTTATTGTGCACTTCTTGTGTCATGCCTCCTTATATGTCAATAAAAAAAGGGTTAACAACTTTTTCTAGACGTATTTGTTGTATAATAATACTCTTGTTTATATCTATCTTATTCTTGGTCTGATCAGTTCATCGAGAACGAATAACAATCAAGAATTCTTTATCTTTCACCGTATAATAAATCTACAATAAACACAAAGACTTATATTCCATAACGAAAAATATTCTAACACAGAGCAATCACCGTTCGATAAAGTTTAATGTGTTTTAATGATATCAAATCAAACTCTTGCAAGTTGTCACTTTGAAATAGTACATGCATCGGCACAAAACGCGTCAAAGGCATGTTGTTTTAGGGAAGCATTTAAAAATATACAATTTTGTTGTTGTCTACAGTTATTGCTGAACATTTTCACGCACGATTTAGAAGATGGATCTCCGCAGTCTTAGTCTACTGCGCTTGTGTCCTATGCACCATCCAGTTCGTTATAGCAACAATCAGTAGGAAACTAGCGATTTAAAATTAGTTCGCTGTTGTAAAACCCCTCGATCCCAAGTGCACCTTGCAATACATTCTTGCATTTTTCAGTACTAGAATTTATGTTTTTGTTTTGATTCGCTGTGTTAATTTTACAAAATATTTTAGGGGTTCTTCGACTTGAGTTGTGCATTAGTGATTCATTAAACTTGGGACCAATGTGCTGGTACTTTCTGAGCCAAAAACTGTATCCATTTTCTTCATGACTATCCAGCCGCTGGTCATAGTGCTGCTTCCACGCATCAATCACCTCACCTTCATCCTTCAGAATACTCCCATCCTTATAACTACACATTTTGACTCGTGGCATAAACCCTTTGGGGGGTGTTTTGGGGTTTGGAAAAAATTTTTTGAAAAAGGTAAAACTTATTTATATCACCACACTTTTTTTGGGGGGGGGGGTTTTTTTTTTTACAGGATATTATTTTTAATAATTTTTATATTTTTTTTTTTTTGTTTTTTTTTTGCTTTGTTTTTTTTTTTGGTGTTATTTTTTTTTGTTTTTTTTTATATTATTTGTTTTAGTTAATATTATATTTAAAATATTTTGATATGTTATTTTTTTTTATTTTTCTTACTCTTTTCTACTTTTTTTTGTTTTTTTTACACGCTAAGATGAGAATACCTAAAGATCGTTAAAAAGTACCGATAATCGCTCAAAAGTGCACATTCGCAAATTATGCGTAAACACATATTACCTAAAATTGGGTAATAGTATTAAAGGAAGATAAATGTTAAAAATTACCGAATTTTTTTCGATACTTTTTATTGAATATTGGGTATGTTTTTGTAGTTTTATTTTATAGAATGCTTCAAAAAAAGACATGAAATTTAACAACTTATCCATTCGGATTAGTATTCCAGATTCAGCACTTAAGAAGAAACAAATGTTCAATTGTATTAGAAAATACATTTTCTGTATTCAAAAAAAGTTTCAATAAAGTATGGAGGAATCCAAGTAAAGCTAAAGTGAGGTTAAACATCGTAATCTGAAACTGAAATAGATAATAACTTTGTAGCTATTTTTTAAACTGTATGACATTGGTCAGTATCGTCTTTATCGACGATTTTCTGATTTTACTATCACCCATTACTTTGCAATTACAGCTCGAAAAATCATGTTTTAAGAGCACCATCTACTACTTATAATCGTATAACCTCACTTTTACCTGGATTCCTCCATTATAGAAATATTTATTCCGCATTGACCCAACATTATGACACGTTCCCTTATTCGCTCCCGAGTGAAGCCGAATTGCACATCGGGATTCACATTGGTCCACAAGGATCCTCTGGAGCTAGATTGTAAAAAAAGGAAGTAAAAGTTATTGCTTCAAATATTGGGGAATGAATAAATAATTTGTTGAGAGATTAGTAAAAACAATAATTACGTTTTCGCTTAGAAAAGTATGGCGTCCGCGTTGCTTCAGTGAAATTTATTCAATTTTGGGTAAATAATAACGTCCAACATTGGAAAAAGAACATTACCCAAATGTCAGTAAAAATTACTGTTTGTTATCGTTAAATTTTACCGATATTTTGGGTATTGTCAATAATACCTTATTTTAGGTAAAATAAATACCTAATTTTAGGTATTCTCATCTTAGCGTGTAGAACATCTTATGCATCTGAGAATCCTGAAATCTGTCAAATCTGTTGACAAATCAATAAATAAATAAGCCATTTGAAAAAAAAGAATATCCATCAAAATCGTTCTGAAATTTGCAACAATTAAACTCGGAAACTCTTTTTATAAAAACAAAATCTTATACTCATGCTCAACCAACACAAATATTTTTCTGGAGCCGCATGGCTGTATATCTGATTGCAAACAATCTGATTTATGTCGCATATATTGTTTTGCTATGAATTCGAAATAGCTAGGTAAATTTATTAATTACAGCTACCGTCACGCTTGCCTTAACATTAAGGGAATTCGGCTTGGTGTAACTACGGTAGCTACTATCTCGCTATTTTTTAGGTATAAATCTCAGTATCTACCCATGATATAGATTAGTAAATGTATCAATATGTGGGCACACTAAGTACTCGGATATATTCTCTGCGATGTCTAAAAGCTGAAATTTATATCGACTAAGTCGCGAGACAAAAATATTAAAAAAAAGGTAGGTAAAATAACACGGCATACCGTCTCACCTGAAATAATTCCTACATTTTTCTAAGGTAGCCTGCCATAGATTTAAACGGCACTCCTCCAATCAGCAAAAATATCCACATGTACAAAACGCAGAACGAACACCATGCCCCTCTTCCTGGATACAGCATAATTTGAGGCGATTTTTTCTCACCTATCAAAATAAATCAAGGAGAAATTATATATCAATACTCCCTTTGCATCCCCGCGAAATGTCTTGTATGAATTATCTCATAATATTGGCAACACTGGCATCATTTTCTGGTATCGTGTTTCCTCTCACTACTACATGCATAAGAGAAGAGTTTTTCGTTAGCTGCCGCTCGCTTGCTCTCTCGATTCGCATTTCGCACACATGCACGTTTCTCTACGTGATAAGTTCAAGCAGGATGGCATGAACGTAGCTCCCTCTCTGTTTACCCTCTTTAGTGCAGTAAACGTGCGATAGAGAACACATTTGGAATCAGTCTGTTGCGGTCTTTACGTATGGAAAGTTGTTTAGTGGTGTGTATAGTTAGTTGGGCTGCGCTGCTTGATATTCTATTCGGATGCGGTCTGCGTGTGTGACTTGACTAGGTGGTGGTATTATTGATGGTGAGTGGTTAGTGTTGACGAAAGCGATCGCTGCGACGCGAGAATATGGTTAATTTATTATTCCGTTCAAAAGTAATTCCCGCGGCAGCGTAGATACCGGAATTGTAAATATTCGTTCGAGTGTTACATGGTTGTAGCTTTCCCGCCAAGAATCGCGAAGAATAATAATATTGGTAGTGTAAATGTAGCTTGTTTTGAATTACATTTGGGTGCTATCATCATTGAAGATGTTCTTTTGAGTTGCCCAAGCGTGGCCGATCAACGGAAAGTGTGTAATTTAATCGGAAGAGAGCTAGGGCGCGCTGGTATTGGAAAGTGTATTGTCGGAGTGCTCCCGCAAAAATGGCTCCCGTCAAGGTTTCTGTTATTTCTTTTTTTTTCCCCATATATCGTTTTTCTTCATGGCGAACCTTGCCTTTTAAGTGAATGATAGTAATATATACTGGCATAAACAATGAGCGCCTGTTGGACAAGTCGGAATATGAAGTGAGGGAATAGAACATTAGATCAAGAATAACCTCAATTGGTTTGGACAAGGACGCCGTCAGTTTTTTTTTTCGTATCAAGGGAAAAGTAATGATATCGCTTGGGTCGTAGAGTAGAAACGTTATTGCAGAAGGCGCAGTGTCTTAACCGGCTCACATATCAGCAGCGAGTAATCGACGCCACGAAATTATTCTTCGCATGTAGTGTTGCCAACTTATGGACAATTTCAAGCCCAACATTTTATGTAGTCGTAAGTAAACGGTTGAGAATGGGTTTTCGAAAATATATCGGTGTCTATACCTACATTGAATATGTTTGTTCTCCGAGCAATATACGATTGAAACTGTTAGCTTTAGATTTTCTTAAACAAGATAATAATTCTAGTTTGCCTTAATGTGTACGTATGCTTTCCGTTGACGTTAATTTGACATAAACCCTGTGGGAAACTGTCAAAAATACGCAAACGCAACGTATCTATTGGCTGGCCCAGAATTGATACGTTGCAGATGCGTTTGCGTGAATTTGACAGTTTTCCCATAGGTTTTCTGTCTAGTTCACGCAAACGCATCCGCAACGTATCAATTCGACAAAGATTTATCATTAGGGCCTAACTGACATACGTAAACAATGGCTTCCGTAAATTTCTCGTGGCCCAATACCAATGTTAGCCTCCAATTATATCGGATAGGTGAACTCTTCCTCTTAGAAATGACCGTGGTGGATTGATAAGGCGTGTTTTCAATTAGGGCCGGTTCATAAACCACGTGGACTCATTTTTGAAAATTTCAGACCCCGCTCCCCCCTCGTAGACTTTTCTCCTTACATTTTTTTGAAATTTTGTATGTAGCGTAGACTTTGGTCAAACTCCCCCCTCCCCCTCAAAAAAAGTCTACGTGGTTTATAGATAACCCCTTACGAGAAATTCGTAGAAAAAGCCATTGTTTACGTTTCGCAGTTGGGCCGTAATGAAAAATCTTCGTCGAATAGATCATTGCACGGATTATATTAACCTCAATTTTTTGACAGTTCAGGGTGCTTGTTTACAAGGTGTTATAATCTAAACCGAAGAAGCAAAATTTTACATTGTCTTTTTCCGGATTGTATAAGATTCAACTCAGAACATGATGTCAACATTTGCACTGGTTAATGTTTTCCGGCTATTTTAATTCAATGTTTAAAAATTAGAGCATAAAAACTTAAACCGATCTTACCGACATTTTTCTACGCCGCGTAAACAAGCTCTCTGAACTGTCAGAAATGCATTGATGACCATAATGGCTGACCCACAATTGATACATTGCGGATGTGTTTGGGTGATATGAAAGTTTTCTGTCAAATTTACGTATCAATGTGTGCAAGCCTTAAATATTCTAAATGCTCACTGCCGTGCGGTAAATTGCACCGAGGGGTGTTAGAATTGTATATTATGCTTATTTATTTATATTTGGTGGTTGAGAATTGTATATTATGCTTATTTATTTTAAATATTTACATTGCACAATCATTAGTGTCATATTGGATTTCCGTTTTTTTTCATGCAGATTACGTAATGAATTATTCATTACATCCCGATTGGGTATACCAGTTTTGAAACATGCACTCATAATTTTATATTTAAACCCAGCTCCCCGACTCCTTAAACCCAGTTGAAGGAATTGAGGAATCCAAGTAAAGCTAGAGTGAGGTTTAACGTCGTAGTTTCTTAAACTGTATTTGGTAATAACTTTGTGGCTATTTTTTAAACTGTGTGGAATTGGTCGGTATCGTCATTATCGACAATTTTCTACTTTTCTGGTCATTAATTACTTTGCTTAGACAGCTCGAACAACCATTTTCCACGAGCGCCATCTACACGTAGGAAAAAATACCGTCATAACAAACATATTCCAGGTAAATCCAAACATAAACTTAGTTGATTGTGGCCGCAAAAATAAACTTGCTTTATTTCAAATGTATTCTAATGTAATGTAATGTTTAAATTCAAATCTAATGTTTAAAAGTAAGTGACATCGATGTTTGAAATAAAAATCATGTTATGTTTATTTTAAACATATTTATTATAAGAAAAAACGTATAAATTTTGGATTTTAATGGTTGCGATCTAAATTTATTTTATTTATTCTATGATTTTTGGTTATCTTAATTCCTGGTTTGGCTTGAAAGCTAACATACTTTTTATTTGCCACATAAATTTCATATGTGTTTCTCAAGGGTTCTGTTTATGTGCGAACAAATGAATATTCTGGTGAATTTTACATGGATTTTTGCCATTAAATATGTGTGGATTTTTATCGGTGAATAAATGTGACGATTGGCACATGTTGCAAGTGTCGAAACTTTGCCTCGGCCTCAAGTTCTGGAGAGGGAAGTACACGCTCTAATTCAACTACCCGATGAATGTATTGTTGAAATGACAATGCATTGAATTTGATAAAAAAAATTGTTATTTTCCTTCGAAACACGCTTTCTATTTACTTTGAACAATTCTTATGTTTCAAGTTGAACATTGATATTGTTAATTTAAATGGACGAAATTTGTATCCGTGTTCGACGTTTAACCTCACTTTTGCGTAGCCTGTATTCCTCGATCGACAAATTTAAGTTGTTTATCGAGACAGCTTTAATCACAATTTAAAGGCCAGTATCGACTTAAAAAGTACAGAGGTTACGGAATGTTGTTCAATATTACCAAGCGGAATTTTGACAATTGATCTGCATGGAACGAAATGTCACCTTTACTTACGAAATAATCGAGCAGAATATTTTTCCGAAAGTAAAAGTGAAAGCTCCCATTACCCGGTGTCTCCACTAGCATTTTCTGTCTTGACAAATCTGTCTTAACATATGACAAACAACCTGACATTTTTTCGATGCTGGGTTTAGCTCAAACAGATTTGTTAAGACATTTTCATCAAAGTTTAATAATTGCAGTACCCGATCCCGACATTTTTAGGATCTAGAGCAATGATGGAGTCTCTGAAAACTATTTTATGGAATTGAAAACTTTTTTTAGCATTATTTCCGATTTCGTCATGTTTATTTAAAAAAAAATCTGCTTAAAACTCTAACATTTCTGTCTTAACGTCTAACATATGTGTCTCCACTAGCCATATCCTTTGACAGTGACACAAATGTTAAGACAGAAAATGCTAGTAGAGACACTAGGTTAGTTTGCGTGGAACCTTACAAATTCCAATTTTATTTTTCGTTCTTTTCAGGTGGATATTGTTGCAGAAATGTCTTTTCGATTCTTTACTTTTCCGTTTCAGTAAACGGAATTTAACATGTGTTTGGGATAGAAAAAGAAATTTCTTTCGAATACGATATGGGATAGAAAAAAAAAATTCTTTCGAATACTGAAGCACAGAGAACAGACGTTCATCTTCGGTCTGCTACTTGTGTAAAATTATAAACCGACATTTCAAATGTATGTCGTTATGCACCTGGTAGGCGGCGCTGCAGTTGTGCGATAACTGCCATGTCAATGTTTATCAATAAAAAGCCTAGCATATAACCTGAAAGGTTTTGTTTGTTTTTTCTGCACTTGCCTCTTATACCGGCTTTTTTTCTAAGCAGTTTGTTTATTTGTTAGGCTCAGGCGTATGTAACACTTTGCGGAGCCGATATTCAATATTGTAACTAACAATGTTTTATTTTTCGATTTTAGTAAAGTGGGGCGCCAATTACTCGTGGCTAGCTCGAGGTTAATGGGTCACATTATCGCTTGGAAGGGGCTAGGCAGGTAACTTATTTCAGGTATTTGTTGCTGCTCATGGTTGCGACATCTACCAAATCCTCGGTCCCTGTAGTCCCTTACAGGAACTAAGCTGCAGATGGGTGACCACAGCTTGCTGGGCAGGTACAAGTAGCACGGAAACAAAAGGATAATATAACTGGGACACAATGGCAGAGAATTTACCAGAGTGGATGGAAGAGGCATGACGTTACACTCTTAGATCAGACAAGCAAAGGAATTCGTAGATCGCGTGCATGTAGGGGAGATCACGCATTCCCAAATCATCTCTTACCTCGCGGAAGGGTTGTCTACCTCCACAAGGGTATCCAATAGTCGTGCTCTCGAGGCATCATTACCTGGGCAGTGCGAAACTGCGTGAGCGATGTCATGATAACCGACATAAATTACTATCGACGAGGTTAATTCAGTAGAGATGTGCGTCTAGCGAGCAGTGGTTGGACATAAGTCTTGACATCACACGAATGAAACCGCGACTTACATCCAGACCTTGGACCACGATCTCAACGAAACATTTGGAATAATGGAATGTAACCACCGCCCAAGAGAATTACTTGTCCAATCGTTTTGCCAACTTTGAAGAGAACTCTGACGTACTAATGGGAAAAATTCATCATGTGAAATTCTTCTTTCAAAAATCTCGCCTTCTTTTATGTGCCCACCTTTGCTAGAGAGTCCGCCTTCTCATTGCCTGGAATTGAGCAATGTGAGGGGACCCATGCAAAGGTAATTCTAAATGATCTTTCGACCAACGCACACATCTGCTCTCTTATTTTTGAAAGAAAGTAAGATGAGTGCCTCACTGTTTTCATCTGCCGGAGGGCCTCAAAAGAACTGAGACTATCCGAGAAGATCAAATAATGGTCTATGGGCATGTCAGAAATTATCCCCAATGCGAAATTGATTGCTGCCAGCTCAGCAACATATACGGAACAAGGTTCCTGAAGATGAAGATGAGTATTCATAGTAGACACCGAATCCAGTGGATCCATCAATGCGCGACCCATCAGTGAATATTCTTCTATTGCAATTGACATTTTGGTACTTTCCAACAAAAATATGGGGAATTAAAATAGGTCGAAGTTGATCTGGAACTCCTTGAATAGCCTGTTTCATGGAGAGATCATAATCAATGGAGGAACTGTGATACACTAGGAGAATTATAGCAAGGAAGACTAATATCGGATGACATATAGTTAATACAGATTCGCAAGAATCTAGGCTAGGTACTCAATTCGAGCATTTCTTCGAAGTTTTCAATCACAAGGTTGTTACTGATTCCACACTTGATCAGTATTCTAGATGAGAGCTCCCAAAAGCGGTTCTGTAAGGGTTTTACTCGTGCCAGAACCTCCAGGCTCATATTATGCGTTGAATGCATACAGCGATATTGAATGCGTTCCAATTTAATGGGGTGGCTGTTTCTTGCCGAGAGGCAAGTTCGAGAACTGAAAGAGTTGTTGTTTTATAGAGTTTAATGAGGTCTTCCGGGTGAGCACCCAACCATGTCCCGGAAATTGATCTTAGAAAATTGATCATTTATTGACATTTCTGTTTCAAATACGCAATGTGAGTACTCCAAGTGCATTTTGAATCAAACATGACTCCAAGGTATTTGAAGCTCAAAGATTGAGTAATGTCTCTTCCCAACAGCTTGAGTCGCAGTTGGGCTGGGAACCGCTTTCTAGTAAAAACTACCACTTCGGTTTTTTTGCGGTGAAAACTCGATCCCCAAATTTCTGGCCCAGATGTACACACTTAGAAAATTTTACAGTCTTCGGTAATTTTTTACCGAACTTTCATCAGCTGAACGTTCGGTAATCTGATTTAGCTGAACATTCAGCTGTTGAAAGTTCGGTAAATAAGTGTGTAAGGCACAGATAATAATACAAAAAAGACTTGATTATGAATCAATCCACTTCAGTTGACGATGCTTGATAAGGAGTCAACCAAGATTCATTTTCATTAACCGTACACCCAGTAATATGAATCGAGGAAAATGTAAAAAATTAAAATAAACTGCTCGCATTTTCGAATGCAATGTTTTGCTTCAATGAGAAGATATGTTCATTTGACAACGAAATACCAAATGAACAAGAATCAAGCAAAACCAAACTACGTGAAAACTGATCGAAAGTGGTTCTGTTGGTGTTGATAGAGTGTCTGCTCGAAGATCAAAAAACTAATATTCATTTGAAACTGATGTTTGGCAGTTTCTACGTCGCTTGATGGTTTTCAAATGAAAATGACTTCGCCGAACCATGGTTGCATTTCGCCAGCCTCGCAGTCTATGAAGGGTCCGCAGGTCGCCTTCTACTTCTTGTGCCCGTCGGTTCGCTTTCGAGCATCATTTTAACTGGGCTGTCGTCCGACATTCTTACGACATGCACAGCCCACCGTAGTGGACCACCAATTTTAGCGTTGTG
The DNA here is from genome assembly GCA_024533555.2 of Aedes koreicus. Classification (NCBI taxonomy): domain Eukaryota; kingdom Metazoa; phylum Arthropoda; class Insecta; order Diptera; family Culicidae; genus Aedes; species Aedes koreicus. The sequence continues at coordinate 150,153 of JAHHFK020001559.1, forward strand.
TACGATGGGAAGTTCTGCCAGCAACTTATGCCATTCGTGGTTTTTTCGCCTCCTCCACGTTCCGTCTTCAATCTGCATTCCACCGTAGATCGTACTCAACATCTTCTGTTCAAGAACTTCTAGGGCGCCATGTTCCTCCACAAGCAATGTCCTTGTTTCGTGGTCTAATTAATGTTTTGTAGATGGTCAACTTTGTAGTTCCAGTGCACCCTTCAGGGTACATGCAATCGCCAGCTGCCAATCTTATACTGGCTCGTTACCGCTTCGCACAGCTTCAGTACTGCCAACGGAATGAGGAAATTAGCGAAGGGGTACGCCATATACATCGTTCACTGTTGCTTATGACACCTGCCTTGCTCACATTTGAAATCTGTGATAGGAAAGTACACTAAGGTCTTTTTACACGTTTTTTTTTTTTTTGTTGGTTTTCAGCGATAACTCCAGAACGGAACAACTTATCGACCTAATTCGAATCACATGTTATGTTTTGGGCAAAAAGTAATCATTTGGCAGTTTTTCAAATAAAAATCGCAATTTTTGGTGTTAATACTCAAAATTTAAAAAAAACTGTATTTTGACCATATCTTGGAAAGGTAACACATGCAAACAAAATCGAAGCAATTTTAAATGTTTATGCATGTGAATTTATCAACTCTTTTTTTACACGGTTTCATAGTAAAAGTGGAACGGCGGATCCCCCGTGTAAAAAAAAACTGTACTCATGTACTGCGCATTTAGTAAATTTAGCATGTAAAACAAAATTATAAGACGTCACCTTTGATTTTCATAATCTTCAATAGTTCAGAATTGTAAACGAAAAATTGTTGATAGTTTAATTGTTACGCTGTAAAATTTCCAACCTATTGATGTAAACATCTTGAAAATCTATCGAGCATTTAATAAATTATAAGCTTTTAATTTGTAACGATATTTCGGGACGGTTGCTTATTTTAATATTTAAAATTGACACCCTACCCTTGCCGTAAGACTTAGTCTACGTCAAAAAAAAAAATTGATTCTCTAATAAATCCTTTGATGATTTCATAAAACAAAGGACGAATTATCCTATTATGTTAACCAACGTTATTGTTTTTATACTTTACGCTTCAAATATGTCAAATTGTTTCTCATGTGGGGTGTATTTTCGATATATTCTTTTCTATCAAAAATAATCTATTCTTAAAAAAAAACATCGTTATATTTATTGTTGGCGTATTATTTTATTTAAATTTTGACAGATTGTATGTTCTTCGATTTTATAAACAACGCAATATCTATTTTCAATCGTTGAATTGCATTACAGTCAAGGGCCACGCTCATATCCCAAGCAAATCGGCAACCTTACCATATTTATGTTGCGACAAGCCCTATGCTACACGCATACACATAAAACGCGTTTCAAATACGCATCAAAACATGACTATTCGTGTTCCGCGTCTGAGCATTGTGCTATCGTAGCACAGAATACCCATCATGCGGGGGCTTTTCCGCCAACAGTATCTTAAAGTCGACAAGCACAATTTATACCACGGCTAGCTAAGTCGGCTACTTATCGTATGCTGAATATGTTATCCATAACTTAAAAAAAAAATCATTATGCTACCCTACTATTCAGCGCATCTGGCTCATAACCACTACCACGAGTCAGGAGCATTTTTAGTGAGTACGAGAGAAACACGTTTTCCGCACACACGAACACATGGTATGGTATGCTCTCCGGTGCAAAGCACCATCGCATTCTCTCGTCAAGCTTGGCGATATACACAACGAAACGCGCTATTTAGTAGTGTGTGGTATTTCAAAGGGGTCGGTGACTAGCAGCAGCAGCAGCACCCGGGCCTGTGGAGTGAACGCATCAAGTTTTGTTGTGACTATTTGCTTACTGCATTTATCCACCCTCTCTGGCTAAGAGAGCGAGAGAAGCAGAAAAAGATCTTTGTCCGTGTCCAGCTGTCGCTGTTTCTTGTTATCAAAAGCTCACGAAACACAACGGGAACTGGGTAATTACTTCAGCGCGACTGTTGCAATTTTTTTCCACGTTCGTTTTACTTTATTCTTCATTCGGTGTACTTACTGTTCCCATTCACACATATATCTGATGTGCGACAACCGTACTTATCATTCGCAACGCGTACAATTTTTTTTATCCCGAAGCACCACTTCTCTGCGTCTGGCTTTTTGTTTCGCGTCGTGTGACAAGCTATTGCGTCATGTAGAGATTTTCAGTTTCCCTGTCAGCCGGAAGAATCAGGAAGAGAGGCAATGAACTAACTTTGACAGCTCAGTGATGTGGATATTACAGCAGAGAATCAAGCGGTGTTTGTGAAAGCTGTTAGAATTACCGCAAAGCAGCAATAATGTAAGTTGGTAATCACCGAAATCGTTGCTCCACCGATTGAGCTAGCCTGGAATACCTAATCCCTCCTTCTTTTCGATAGTATGTGTGCGTATGTATACCATCGAAAGTGTCACGATAAAATTGGATTCACTTTTGCTCATTCAATCAATCGTTTTATTCAGCAGCAGCCCGGCCGAAGAGCAGCTAGTGATGCCCATTCTTGATAGGGTGTGATGATACGCTGCACATTAATGCACATACGGAATGTAATGCACAGTGTAGGAACCTCTTATCTCACATAGCTAACCTTAAAACAAAATGTATCGTCATACCAGCACTAGCAGAGTGTCACTTATGAAGAGCTGTCTTAGAAATTCGCTCGCAAGTGACGCACTGTAATTTTCTTAAATATGTGGTTTCTACGGCTACGTGGGCTGTAGCTTGTGGTGTAAAGATATTTTGTGCACACAGGTTTCTTGCAAGAATAATCAATTCTCGACAAATTTTGAGAAACTTATCCTAGACTAGTGAAAGTTTTATTATGGATGCAAACACGGACCGCTCGTATGGCGGTAGAGTTGTGTGGGTGATGAAGTTTTCGAATCCATTGCGAAACAAAACTAAATGCGTCCACACCTAGAGGAAAACAATGCACTTTTTCATATGAACCATTGAGAGATACTTTTTTGTCAAATCTCTCTTTTTTAACGATCTTTACTCACTTGTTATTATCGCATACTTTTAACGATTTCCACCGCACTGTGCAGTTAAAGAGGCTACTATCTAGCATCTCATATGACAAACACGACAAATAACGGTGTAGGAGAAACATACTTTTTTCTTAAGTTAGGTGGCTTTCAGCCTTTGGCTTGTTCACCATCGGAGGGAAGCATCTCCACTCTAGGTATTGTACTCAACCAACGGCTTTACTTCCCCTAGACTAGACATTTTCTCGCTTCAGAAAAATTTCATCAACCTCAGTTGAGATAGGACCCAGACCCACTGGGGTGGCAAGTCGATGAAGAGAATCACACTTCGGGTTGACTAGTTTGGAGATAGACTGTAATCATAGAAGCCTAATACCTAATAAATGCTCATTACGTTTCATTTAGAGTGATAATTTATTTCAGAACAGTACTGAAGTACAAAAAGTTTCATATCAGGAAACTAGGATTAAAAGAATTGGATCCAAATTTCTCTTATTGTTCTTCTAAGAGAAAAATTGAATAATCGACTAGCGAAAATCAATTTAAATCTTATTTAACTTATCTTACTTCTATTGTTTTCGTTTATCGAATCTAGTTTCGCTCTGGCTTGGTCTCTTAGAGCTATCACAAGTCTTTTGCCTCTTCAAAAGACAACAAATGTGCAATGAGCCAAGAAATATAGCAAAAACCATAATAATATTAGGTGCGCAACTAAGTCCCCGCTGTTTAGCAATAGATGGCGCCAGTAGTAAGTGCTGGTCAAATGTTGTACATCTCAAGCGTCATAAACCGAGCTCAGACATATGGTAAACAAACCGCTTTGCAAAATCAGTGATTTTGGTTTAGTGTTATATATTTTGGTTGTTTGAAGATGTCTGATTTCGTGCCAAATAATCGTCATTTGCGGGAAGTGTTGATTTTCTTCTTTCATTCGAAGAAAACGGCGGCTGAAGCACATCGAGAGCTCCAAAAAGTTTACGGTGATGCTGCTCTGAGTGAAACAACGTGTCGTGATTGGTTTCATCGCTTCAAAAACGGTGATTTCAGTGTTGATGATCGTCCGCGTGAAGGAAGGCCAAAAAACTTCGAAGACTCTGAATTGGAGGCATTGCTCGATGAGGATCCGTGTCAAACGCAAGAAGAGCTTGGTTCAGGATTAGGAGTTTCCCGCCAAGCCGTTTCTAAGCGATTGCATGCGTTGGGAATGATTCAAAAGCAAGGAACTTGGGTTCCTTACGATTTGAAGCCAAGAGATGTTGAGCGTCGTTTTTTCGTCTGTGAACAACTGCTCCAGCGGCAAAAAAGGAAGAGTTTTCTACATCGCATTGTGACGGGTGACGAAAAATGGATTCATTACAGTAACCCAAAACGGAAACATTCATTGGGACTGCCCGGGCATGCTTCAACATCGTCGCCTAGGCCGAATATTCACGCTGCGAAGGTTATGCTGTGTATTTGGTGGGACCAAGTTGGTGTTATTTATTATGAGCTGTTGAAACCAAACGAAACCATTACCGGGGAACGGTATCGAACTCAATTGATGCGAATGAGCCGAGCACTGCACGAAAAACGGCCACAATACGAGCACAGACACGAAAAAGTGATTCTTCAGCATGACAACGCTCGACCTCACGTTGCGAAAACAGTGAAAACCTACTTAGAAACGCTCAAATGGGAAGTCCTACCCCACCCGCCATTTTCTCCTGATATTGCACCGTCCGATTATTACTTGTTCCGTTCGATGGCACATGGTCACACTGGTCAGCAATTCCACTCATATGATGACATCTCAAAATGGCTTGATTCTTGGATAGCATCAAAAGACGAACAGTTCTATCGAAATGGTATTCACGTTCTACCAGAAAGATGGGAAAAAGTCGTAGCTAGTGATGGGCAATACTTTGAATAATTCGTTTGTAACCTTTGTTTTCAAAATAAAGTTCCTTTTTCACCAAAAAACAGCGAGAACTTAGTTGCGCACCTAATACTTAATGATTTTATTTTATTTATTCAATATTTTCAATAAAACCTCTCAGTAATTATGTTATCATTTATTCGTTCTTTTTTTTTCAAAGTTTTTTCCAAACGCCACAAAGAAATTCATAAAAAAAACCTTATGAAAATAACTTAAACACCTTTACGAGTGTATTATTAGAACCAGAAAGATCAAATCCAGTATCGAGTAATCCTGTAGACAGTTAGGGCCTGTTCATAAACCACAAATTCATTTTTGAAAATCTCAGACCCACCCCCTCCATCCAAGTAGACTTTTTTTCATATTGGTCATTCCATATCTTCGATTGGTACTAAAATTGGTTGATATACTTCTTCTAGGCTATAAATCGTCGTGATAGTGGGATGAAATTGTTTTTAAATTTTTGCGTCGAATGCTGACATGAGAGCTCAAAGGATTACAGCATCGTTTTTGCTTGGCTGTGAAAACTCGTCCAAACTCATTTGCATGGCGTTCACACACAGTTTTCAAACTTTGAACACCGGACCGAGATTTAAATAAATGCCATTCCCGCGATGAGAAGTGTAAAGATGACCGATGTTGATTTCCAATGGAACATTTTCTTTTTAAACACAGCCCTATAGAACATTCCATGTTACAGGGTGCGGCAGAAAATAATGCGAAAATTTGTTCTATTTCTTTCAAATCCCATTTTCAACTAATTCAAGCTATAATATCAACATTTTCGAGTGCAGTTATTTTTATAAAGTCCTTTCAAACAAATTTATTCAATGTGTCCTCCATTTTTATTAATAACATCCTCGAGCCGACGCCGGAAGCCAGAGCATGCCTTTCGGACGTAGTCCTCCGACATTGACTGCCATGTGCGTGTTATGGTTGACTTCAGGATTTTCACACTAGGGTGTGATGTTTTGCAGGCTCGTGCTTCAAGATATGCCCAAATTAAATAATCCAACGGATTAAGATCTGGACTGCTAGGGGACCACAAATCCTTCGGCCAAAACTTCATGTTATCGTTCCACCATTGTTGGGTTCGATTGGACGTGTGACACGGCGCTTCATCCTGCTGTAGGACAACGTTTTGGTCTTCGGAGAAGTTGGCCGTCACCCAGGGAAGCACTTGGTCCTTTAAAATACCTATATACACTGCGGTATTGATTTTAACTCCAGCATCAATGAAAACAGGTGGCATTTTCAAACCGTTGGACGTCACCAAGCCAAACATCATGACACCAGCCGGATGTTTGGTTTGAAATTTGAATTTCACTTTTTCCGGAACGTTCTTCATTTTCTGCGGTGAAATCAACCGGTCCGTGCGGCTGTTGGCCACAGCATCGATGCTGAAAAGCTTTTCGTCGGAGAACAGGATTATCATTTTTTCCTTCTTCAACAAGGAAAGCAATCTCTTGGAACGAGTCACTCGTAGTTCCTTGACCCGGTCCGTAATCAAGTGGCGTTTCACTCTGGCTCTGGAAGATGCCGAAATATTGGCTCCCTTTGCAAGTTTTCTTATGGAACGCACCAGCAATTTTTGAACGGACCGATTTGATCACGTTCGGCGTGCGTGCAAAGCGCGGCTTCCGCTGCTTAGGACCATCCTGCGAGACTTTTTTATGCGGTAAACTGTTGCCAAATGGCACCCTACCACCTTGGCAATCTCTTTCGGCTTCTTCTGGGCGAGCAACAAACTGGTGATCACTTGTTTCGCGAACATTTTGACGAATTTCCAATAAAAAAAAATAGAATGTTTGGATGCAGCACACTTGAACGTACACATAAACAAATACACTTTCGACAGAAATTAGTCACTAGCTACACGAATTAACCCAATACTCAAGTTTGAACATTTTCGCCTTATTTTCTGCCGCACCCTGTATTACTAACGAATGAACAACTAAACAGAGTTTATTTTGATCTCACACGAAATTTAGTTACTTGATTATCGAGATTTTCAGCCCTGGGCTGGTTCATCTCCCGTCGTATTTTCGTAACTTGTCCGGGGGTGAGATTCGAACTCGTGACTTTGGCGTGAGAGGTATGTATGTTATGTTAACCTCTTCGCCGGGGTCGCCCCCTCTCACGATATTTATAAACAAACTTGTAAATTATCATGTAGGCCATAAAAAAGTGCTTCGCATGGAGATGAGAAATTATCTGCTTCTGACAACTTCATCCAAGATCGTTACTTCCGCGCATGGGAGAATACAAAAAACAACAATCAAGGTGCATGAAAAATTGTTATTATCAGAAAATTAAAGCGGGGCTTTTCTGTTAGATCTGCCTTGATAACGTATTACAGACTATATCAGAGTGGATGAATAAACATTTTTTTTTAATTATTAATCATTTATTTGTACAGGCTCAATAGAATCAACTTTACAGAGCCAAGTTTTCATATTTGTATGCATCATTTATCTTAAAACTAACGTTAAGGGGATAAAACCGATTACTCGCGGCCGTCTCGAGGTTAATAGGAATAACAATTGAGCGGATGGGAAGATGGGCGGGAATTTGAAGTATGGTTTACAAAGCACGTTTATTTTAAATTCAGAATTGGCTAAAACCTTATAACTATACAACTTTTGGTATTCTTTTGACTTGAACATTTTTGAGATAGCAAAAAAACACACAAACACAGATAAAAAAAAACTTATAGTAAACATACAGGTTAAACAAACTACAATCTAAGGCTAACGTCAGTCAAAAACACATAAATGAGTTTCATAAACTCCAGATCGCGTACAGCCAAAATATCTCGAACCGGTACATTGGGTTGTCTACCTCGAGCCCGAAGGGAATCATAAAGCTCAGATCTGACTCCACGATGCTCAGCACATGACCGAACAATGTGATCTGCGTTGCTGTCGCTCAGCCCCACTCGGTATGAATGAGCGTTCAAAGAATAATGATTGGACATGAGGCGAGACATCACACGAATGAAGTCTCGACCCATATCCATCCCCCTAAACCAAGACTTCATCGACACCTTTGGGATGATAGAATGTTGCCATCGCCCCAAATCTCCTTTACTCCATTTATACTGCCAGCTGACGAGTGACTGTTGACGAAACATAGGAAAAAACTCGTTGAAGGCGATTTGTCGATCATACATATCGCCTTCCATAGCGCCCACCTTTGCAAGCGAGTCCGCTTTCTCATTGCCCTGAATTGAACAATGAGATGGGGCCCATACAAAGGTGATGATAAAATAACGCGAAGATGTAGCACTTAGAAGCTCGGGTATTTTCATGAGAAAATACGGGGAGTGCTTTACCTCAAGGAGCGAATAGCCTCTATAGAAATGAGACTATTCGTGAAAATGAAATACTGATCCGGTGTTAGTGAGGCAACAATTTCTAGCGTAAAGTGTATTGCCGCTAATTCAGCGACATATACGGAACAAGGAGCTTGAAGTTTACGTTTGGCGCTATAAATTTCATTAAATATACCAAAGCCTGCTGACTCCTCTATCAAAAATCCGTCAGTGAAGAACGATTTAGTGGAATCAACTTGGCCAAACTTTGCAGAAAATATTACCGGAGCAATCATAGGACGATGAAGCTCAGGGATTCCAGTCCATAAATCAAAATGAACCGATTTGTCGAAGTCGGAGAAGCAAACACGATTGGAAATATTCGGCCAAGGGCTGACATCCTGTATTATGTACAAATGGTACGAGGTCATGAAGCGGGTTTGAGTATTCAAGTCAAGGAGCATCTCAAAATTTTCGATCACCTGGGGGTTCATAACTTCACACCTGGTGAGGAGCCGGAGAGATAATTCTGAAAACCGATCCGAGAGTGGCAACATGCCAGCCAGCACTTCAAGACTCATGGTGTGAGTCGAGTGCATGCAACCTAACGCGATACGAAGACACCGATACTGAAAACGTTCCAGTTTAATGAAGTGCGACCGAGCCGCTGACTGAAAACAAAAACTACCGTATTCCATAACCGACAAAATCGTTGTCCGGTACAACGTTAGAAGATCTTGTGGATGAGCTCCCCACCAGGTCCCGGTAATCAATATGGGATCTCCAGGTGCACTTTGAATCGAACCAGACCCCAAGATATTTAAAGGACATTGAATGAGTTATCGGTGTACCCCAAATTTGAAGCTTCGGTTGTGCAGGGTTATGCTTCTTAGAAAAAACTACCAACTCAGTTTTCTCCGTAGAGAATTCGATACCTAGCTCGAGAGCCCAAGTAGACAAATTGTCTAAGGTATCCTGTAAGGGTCCTTGCAGATCGACCCCATTGGGTTCCGTGACCGACACTACGCCGTCATCTGCAAGTTGTCTCTACGTACAGTTGTCACTTAGACAACCGTCAATGTCTTTGACGTAAACATTATACAAAGGAGGGCTTAAACATGATCCCTGGGGGAGACCCATGTAGCTAAACCGGGAAGCTGTAGAGGTTCCATGAGCGAAGCTCATATGTTTCTCTGACAGCAAATTGTACAAAAAGTTATTCATTAATGGTGAAAAGCCACAAGCGTGGAGTTTATCTGAGAGAACTTCAACAGATACTGAATCAAAAGCCCCCTTGATATCCAAGAATACAGAGGCCATTTGCTCTTTTTTAGCAAAAGCTAACTGAATCTCTGTGGAAAGCAACGCGAGACAGTCGTTCGTTCCCTTACCCCTGCGGAAACCAAATTGAGTATCTGAAAACAGGTTGGTCGGCTCAACCCATTTGTCTAGAAGGAAAAAGAACATTTTCCCCAAAAAATTTCGAAAACAAAAAAAAACCGCGAAAAAAAAAAAAATCGGGAGGGAAAACAAGGACGAAAAAAAAAAAAAAAAAAAACAAAAAAAAGAGAAGGGGATGAAAAAAAAAAAGAAGGAAAAAAAAAAGAAAAAAAAAGAAAAACTTTAATAAAAAAAAAAAATAAAATAAAAAAAAAAAACGGAGAAAAAAAAACTAGGCCAAGGGGGGAAAAAGGAAAAAGAAAATAAAAGGGGGAAGAAGGGGTAAACACGAGAATTCAGAACAAAAAAAAAAAGAAATATAAAAAATAAAATAAAAAAGAAAAAAAAAAGTGCGAAGGGCCCCTAAACAAAAAAACGGAAAACTGACTAAATAAAAAAAAAAAAGGAAGGACAGGGTGGCCACAGAACCGGGAAAACCGGGAACTAACCTGGAATTTTTAAAAACCGGGAGAAACCGGGAAATAACCGGGAATTTATGTTCACATTATAATTCATAATTGCGTGTGATTATCTTGAGGTCGATGTAATACCTATCTTAGCGTGTTCATCCATAACGATCTGGGAAATTTTAGAGTGTGTGAATTGATTTACCTTCTATAAATATCTTGGCTCATTCGCGTAGTAGGCTTAGTGATGTTTAATGCACGCACACTACAGCGCCATTTAGATCAAAGGAGTGCAAGTAAGAAGGAAAATCATTTGGAGGAAAACAAACCATCATTCCTCTGCATGTGCCAGAAAGGGTAAGGTGATGAAACATCAAAAAGCCTAAGTGTGTCAACGTGTGTTCTGACGTCTAATCTCTTCTCTCTTTCAAGCGCATAGAAAGTATAGGACTTGCTGTCAGGCAAACGTTTCCCTATGAAAACAATATATTATATATTCGTCCTATGCGTTTGAAAGAAAAGGGATTATACATCAGAAAACCTAATAATAATTATTAATCTCTCTCGTTCACCTTTTCGCTTTGTTGGTGATACTGAGCTCATATTCGTCGCCCAATTCCAACAATTTTATTTGCGAATCAACACTCATCGTTTTTCGACAGCCGTTTTTTTTTTAATTATAAGAAGATACCAGTGTAGCATTACCAACAATAATCGAAAACCACTTTAAATCAAGTATTTAGCCATCTTGTTGGAATTCTCCTTGCTTGTTATTTGGTACAAGTAAGGATGTTTCGAAATCTCCTTATCCCGTTTTGTCGTTTTGGCTACGCGTTTCTTTTCTTTTTTCTTTGGGCAGGAGGTCTATATTTTCTTCGTCCAATATTTCTTCCTGTGTTAACTGTTCATACTGACTGTCAGAACCATCAAATCTTCGAGCACATCAATAGAAAAAAAACTGTTTCGGAACTCGGCTCTCCTTTTGACATTTTTTTTTCTATTCAAATTCAAACTTGCAAAATCCGCACGAAAACAAATCGAAATGTTTTGTTTCCGCCGGAGAAGTAGTGTATAGAGTAAAATTGGGTTTGCACTTCAAGAAAACTGTAATTTTTGTGTAGACTTAAATCCCACCACGGGAATTCAAATCCCGAGCTCCATTTAATACACACAGGCGCACAAATCCCGTGACGCTTTTCCGACCTGTAAACCAGTCTTAAACCGGGAAATTTTTAACATTTGGTCCGGGAAAACCGGGAAAAAACCGGGAATTTGAAAATGAAAATTGAGTGGCCACCCTGGACGCAACGAGGAGAAAACTTCTCTCTCATGAGTCCCATCAGCAAACTGGGACTTGTAACATCAGACATTACTAAAACTGGTAGAATTCAAATATCTCAACGAAATTTTTTATTCAAGAAAACTGTTCAAAAAAACTTTGGCACACAAAAAATAAAAAATAAAAATAAAAAGGAAAGAAAAAAACACACACAAAAAAAAAAAAAAAAAAAAAAAAAAGACACCATACAAAACAGCGGACATAAACATGACTGAGAGAAAGGGGAACCAAACATGAAAATGTAACACCTGTTGAGGCAGTGTCAACAGCGTCTCTATGGACGACATGATCCTTGCACGGCTGGTGAAATGCTTCAAAAGGAGTTAAGTTATATCATTCTAACGCAAAACGAACAAAACAATAGCTTCTTATTTTTGGTTCGAGAAAACTGCTTCCAGACTCTCAGAGCACATAAATGACACACTTCACGGACTGAACTACAGAACACTGAAGAAATTACGAAACACCGTATTGAATTTGCAAACGCAACACTGACTAACAAAAAAACAAAAAAAAAAAACAATTGAAAAAAAAAATAACAGACGAAAGGACTCAAAATTCTCAAACGTGGCTCCTTCCGAGTCATTTGCAACAGCGTCTTCTTGGACGACATGTTACGTGTACGGCTGGCAAAATGATTCGAAAAGATTTACGCAACGATATCATCAAAGGCCTGCCGTAGAGGTTTCTACTCTATTCAGAGTCCCGCCAGTAAACCAAAAAAAAAAAATATTATTGATTGTATTAAACTTTTGTTTTCGTGTTGCTTTCTTCAACCTCCTCTCCTAGGCTAAATGCCCACATCTTGGACTCAACTCTTCCCATCAAATCCTGTGCAAAACTTGCGCCATCTTTCTTACCCACTTTCATCCTCTTATTTTTCAAATCCTTGTCGTTTTTAAGACCTTTCCTGTTTTTCGGAGCTTGCCCTTCATAATCGCCCAGAATTTTTCTATTGGGCGAAGTTCTGGCGAGTTTGGCGGATTTGCCTCCTTCGGCATAAAAACAACATCGTTGGCTTTTTACCACTCCGTCACCGGTTTCGCGTAATGGCACCTTCATGGGACCGCAGGAAGGGCACGAGGCGCTTCTGGAGGCATTCCTCTTTATATATTTAGCCGTTGATGGCTCCGGTCGTTATGTTTTTTTTTTTCTTCTTTAGCATTTCAAGCTTATTGCTTTCACAATTAGTTTATTGCTTGCTCTCAACTTAGTGTTCTAAATGCACTTCCACAGTTATTAATTGAGAGCTTTCAATGCCAAGTACCATTTAGCATTAGTATAATTGCATTAGTATAATCATACGCTATGCCCAGGGAGTCGAGAAATTTTCCTTTACGAAAAGTTCCTAGACCAGACCGGTAATCGAATCCAGCCACCTCCAGCATGGTGTTGCTTTGTAGCTGCGCCTTTGCCGACTGAGCTAAGGGAGGACCCGGTCGTTATGAACGGCCTGCTGAATTTGCCGCACCCACAGATCGCCTGCCAGCAATACATCTTGGCAAATTTGTCGACCTTCTTCCGGAACATTCAGGCGGGACTTTCAGACAAAAAAAAACTCCAGGCCGTGGATCTACTTGGCGTCCGCTTTAATGTACGTCTCGTCATTGTCTTCTGGACGAACCTGACGGAAGAATTGACCTTCTTGGCCACGTCCCGAATCGAGTCGTTCGGATTGCGCTTGAAGTAATCCCTCACCATCCTTGCATCCACGGGGTCGGTCGTCTTCGCTTTTCTTCGCTGCCAGCTCTCCTCTGGGACGTCAGGGTCTCCTTGAACGATTTTACTACACGGAACACGGTCGAATTGTCGCAATTGTCCCAAACTGTTTCGCGCTCCACCTGTGGTACTGGCCAAGGATTTTCCACAACCGCGCCCATAATTTTTTGTCGAAGCACTTCTTGCTTGGAAAATACTGAGTAATCCAGCGGATTAAGATCGGGCTGGATGGCGGCCACATATCCTTCGCCCAGAACGGCAGATGTTCCAGCAACCACTTCCCAGTGCGGTTCGCGGTGTGGCAACATTTGACTTCCGACCGTACTGCTCTTTGATCCACGGAAGAACAAACTTACTTAAAATCCCGATGCATACCTCCGTGTTTACTTTGTCACTTTCTGGAATGAACACCGGGTTAATTTTTTTGCCATCGGAAGCCACCAATCAAACCCATAACGCTAGCAAGATGCTTGGTCAGATATACGTTTTTATGCTCTTCGGCCACGACTTTTACCTGGAGAAAACTAATATAGCGATCGGTTCTGGAATTTGATACCGGAGCGATGGTAAACATGCTCTCGTCGGTGATCAGGATTACCGGATTTTTTCGCTTGAGGAAGTTACGTCGCTCGACTCGTAGCTCCCGGATGCGGTTGATAAAGGGTGTTCCGATCAACATTTGGTCAAACAGTAATGTGTGTGAGTCGATCAAAGTTTTTATTAATAAGTCAAATTATTTTTCTTTTTCAAGTTCAGTTAATACAGAATACAGGAGAAATATTCAGCTAAGCTTCCTTTTTACCGAATGCGAATTGCCGGGTATTTCGTTTAACACCTGCCATAAGATATTGTACAGTCTCCTTGTCCACTTGATTCGCCGCAGAACGCCAGTTTGCCTTAAACTGTTTCTCGCTCACAACAGCTTTTTGAGTCTTCTTAAGGTTCCGCTTGAAGATGGCCCAATATTGTTCGATTGGGCGGAGCTCTGGCGTGTTGGGGGGGTTCTTGTCCTTGGGCACCACTTGAACGTTGTTGTCAGCATACCACTCCATGGCCTTTTTTCCGTAATGGCAAGATGCCAAATCCGGCCAAAATAGAACGGAACAATTGTGTCGCTTCAGAAAAGGCAGTAGACGTTTTTGTAGGCACTCGCTCAGATAAATTTCCTGGTTGACGGTTCCGGTCGTAATGTAAACGTTGCTCTTCAAGCCACAGGTACAGATGGCCTGCCACACCAGATATTTCTTCGCGAACTTTGAAAGTTTAGTGTGCTTGAACATATCTGCCACCTTTCCCCGTCCGGTTGCCGTATAAAATTCCTGTCCAGGAAGCTGTTTAAAGTCTGCCTTTACGTAAGTTTTCATCGTCCTGTACCACGCAATCAAACTTCGTCAGCATCGTCGTGTATCGTCGCGTGTTCGCGATCGTGCTTTGGCCGACGTGTTTTGTTTATCGTCGGGATTTGGAGTCACCACTTTCTTGTACGTCGACAGTCCAGCTCGTGTTTTAGCTCTATCCACGGTTGAAGGCGCTGCTCCCAGCTTCTTTGTGACATCTCGGACGGAGAGGTTGGGGTTCCGCTCGAAACAGCGGGCAACTCTTTTTGTCGTCGCTGTGGCCTCCGGCTTTCGATTTCCCCCGATCCAGCTTTCCTGGCTGTCGACAAAAGTTCACCGAACACTTTTAATACGCCACATTCAACAAATTCGCCAAAATTTTGATGAGTTGCTTCACTTCCTCCGATGACATTTTGATAACTGAAGTGCTAATCTCAAAATCAAAATAGAGGCTACACGCACACATCTTCAAAATGAGGGGTGTGCAAATTTTTTTAATGCACGATGAAAGGAAATGCGTCAAGTTTAAGTCGACAAATTTTTGATCGAAACACCCTTTAATCATGTAAGTTTTTTTTTCGTGCCCTCGAATTCGCCCCGCAATCTTCGTTTACGATCTTCCGTGCCGTATTGAACGCACTTTTGATAACCTCCGGAATCCGAGCTGACCTCGGACGACCTGTGGCCACCTTCGCGGATAGTTGTCCTTTCTTTACTCGGTCTTAGACCCTTTTCAAGATCCACCGGGATAATCCCACGGCGATTCAAATGTCTTTCTGTGACATTTGCGCGTGGACGAATCAAAAACATGCTGCCACTTCGTCATTGTGCAACTGTCAAACTAAGGAAATCGGCTTCTTTTACTCGCAGCCTACTATGATATTAATTATTGCTTAGAAAACCAAGAAAACATGGGGAAACGGGGACCGTATATGTACGATTGTGCAAACATTATCACATATACGGTAGCTGCTTACGCTCCGGGAGAAAAAACCGGAAGAAGCTTGCAGCCTTTCGGAACAGAGTGCTCCATTTTATTGCTTCAAGACTATTTACTGATACCATATCCCGGTTCAAGAAAGGCCATTAAAAAAACGCCTATGTTTAATGATTTAAAATCGCGTTTTGAACAGCATCTTGAAATTTGATAAAAAGCTAGCAGTGTACATGAAATTTTCATAAAAAATACAATGAAGAAAACGAACTTCTTTTCGTTTACTGTATTCTAGCGAGAATCCTGTAGACCATCCTTATAAAAAGGTGTATAGTTATTTTTATATGAAATTTTAATAATATAAAAATGGAATGATCTCACTAATCTGCTACCAGTGGTCGTCATCGCTCGGCTGTTTTTTGGTGGATGAGCCACTGAATTTTACTAGCATAAGGGGATTTACCTATTCTAGGTAAACTTAGAAGAGTTCACTTGTTAATAAGAATTTTCGCAGTGTGGTGCACAAATTTGACGTTCTTGTTTGTTTGCATTAATTTGCTCCTTGATCGTCAAGCTCTTACTATCGGTAGACTACTCATTTAAATATATTCAGTGAAGTGCTTTAATGGAAGAATATATTGATTTAGAGGTTTGAAAATTGCGCAGAATAGTCAACATTACCGAAGCCAACATTTCTCCAACAGTACAATTTTGGGCCACACTATTTTATCTCACAATAAATGTCACCGTTTTGAGTGTATCCTTTTGACAGCTTATCGCTGAAGATAAGCAAGCAATTCCGTTTGATAACAATTTCAGCCACCAAGGAAGTAAGAATTAAAATTACAATTGCAAAAGCTTAAACCGTGTCAGATATTCAAAAGCGTTAGCAGTTCGGAGTGAGTAAAAAACTGAAAATGTCCTTGTTCAATACAATGGAGGTGCCAGAAGAACTGGCTGAACGAAGAAAACGATCAAGTGTGTGAAGGCGTGAATTAGACAGAATCCTAATGTGTCCTGTCAACGAGTGCACGGATTGACGAAGCGTCAAAAGAACGTCAAAAGTGGTTAGGCACGGTGTGATATTTTGTTTAAGGATGAAAAAATCGTCCTCCTTCAGGACAGTCATAATCAACAAAATGATCATGTAAAAATCTTGCCAATATTCCAAGTTCCTAATCCCTAAAATCGCCGAAATAGAGAGATCGTCATTTCACAACCTATTATTTGCAGATTAAACATGGTTCGTAATAATGACTCATCTAACTAGTTCTCATAATCTATAATCGTAGGTTTACAGTGCCACCACGACAGCAACAGTTCAACATCAACAACAGCAGCAGCAACAGCAACAAAGCACAATGCAGATGAACGCAGTGCGTAAGATCAATAGCCTCCTACAGAGCGGAGCCGTCAGCGTGACCGGCATACCCGGCAATCAGCCCAGGATGATTCAGAAGAAGCCCATCAACAATCAAACCAGCGTTTCGATCACGACCACCAACAGTTACGTTTCGAAGCAGCAGAAATGCTACGTTTGCGGCGACAATGCCGGAATCAATGCAACACTGCTTACGGAAGCATCGACCACCACCTCCCAAACCGAATTCACCTCCAAGATAGCGAAGATAGTGGGCGAGGGATACATGGTCATCATTGGCACAGACGATGTCGTGTGCAGACGGTGTATCACACTGTTCAATCAGATGGATAAACTTGAAACAGATCTGGAGCACGTACGAAATACGCTAACGAATTATATTCACAGGAAATATAACATACTGGATGATGACCCGGGCATTACTCCACCCCCGGCGAAGATCCAGAAGCTCGGAAGTACTAATACGACATTGTCATCGTACAGTATAAAATCCATGAACGACCCTGGACAGGACACGAATGAGCTATCCAGAAAAACGAACACATCCGCCATGTCAGATTTGAACAACAGCTCTATGGACGTCGAAAAACAGATGTTCGACATGTTCGATAAGCCACAACAGCAGATTGTAACGCAGCAGATGCAGCCACAGCAACAGCAACTGCAGACGACCAACAATGGAGCGAATATAGTCAGTAGTACAGCTCAGCCTGCACCAACGACGACGATCCGTCGAAATCCAATCAAAATGTACAAGTGCATGTCCTGCGACTTTAAAACGCAGGATCTTACTCAATTCCAGCCCCACTATGAGCAGTGTAAAGCAAATACTACCCAACAGCTAGCGACACCAACTGCCACGGCCACAACGACCACCTCGTCAGCGTACCGTTGCAAGCTATGTAAGAAGATCTTCGCTTCCGTTGCTCTCCTGAAGCAGCACAACGCTCAGGAGCACCAACATCCTGCTCAGCAACCGACCGAAATCAAGATCATAGACCAGCAAGGCCCGGGAACGACGATAACGCAACTGTACGCCTGTAACATGTGCACTTACAAGACGCCAGACAAAGTGAACTATGACGATCATCTTCGCAAGCACATCAAACTGAAGCCATTCAAGTGTCGTGTCTGCTTGATGCGATTCGAAACTCGCGAACAGGCCTCGATACACGCGAAAAATCATCAACCGGACTACTTCAAGTGTGGCATATGCAACGTCACATTCAACAAACGCGAACTATTAATGAAACATCTAGAAACACACGAAACTGTCAAAAAGCAACCCACGGTACAGAAACACACGACGATAGCTTCGACACAACAGAATCAGCATCATCATCAGCAGCAACAGCAACAACAACAGCAAATCATACACCAGCAGCCTCCACAGCCGCAGATACACATCAAGAGTGAGGGCCCAGTGGTCAATCAAGTTGCGGATTCATCAACACAGAAACTGCTGCGGGCCACGATCGACGAAGCGCTTCGGGATTCGATCGGTGAAACCATCGACGCCAAATCGATCCAATTCCACTCGTGTAACACCTGCTCCTTGACATTCCTCAATGAGAAACTGTACAGCCAACACATGAAGATGCATACCGGTCAGGGTGGAGCAACCCAGGCACCGATTACAAGTAGTCAGACGATCGGAAGCTCGGCGCACACCTCCAGTAAAAAGATGGTCCATCAGAATGCGGCATCACTCAACAACGGCAGCCAGGAAATACACCGGAAGCTGCTTGCATCGGGTGCTTCTTCGGCAAGTGGTGGGCTCACCACCAGCCATAGCAACACCATCTCCGACGGCGATCTCGAAAGTATATTCGAGAAAATTCACTCGGACAAGACCGACATGAACCCCGGTGACAATCTGGTCATCACGAGCCAAGACAACACTAGCGGCAACATAACGTACAGCATTACCTTAGCGCAGCAGGGTCAGGAGGGAACGACCTCAGCAGGTCAGACGTACGTGCAGCAGCAACAGGCACAGCAACAGGAGGGAGCCGATAGCAAGATGGTGAATGTTTAACTCTTGAATCTCCTCTCCTTAATAATCTAATTTCCCCTTTTACTTTCCCAGGTCGTCCAAAACCAAATTCAGCAGCAAGCCTCCGTCGGCATTGACATGCCCATGCTCGATCAAGGCGAGGACCATCATCAACAGCAGCAACAGCAATCCGGCCAGCTCAAGCAGGAGTCGATGAACATGCCTGTCAGTATGCCGAGCCTAGACGATGACGGCGATCAGTCCCAGAACAGCCAGACTTCCAACGCCGAAGGTGGCACCATGGAGCTGGAGGGAATGCAAGATGCCGACGGCAACCAAATCAAGTTCATTCTCAACGAGAACGGACAGTTACTGCAGCTGGATAATCATATCCTGACTACCGATGCGGATGGAAATCAGATTCTGGTACAGGGAACGGATAGTGAACAAATTCAGCAGTTGCTGCAGAGTGTGGGTGTGGTAATGCAAGGTGGAGAAGGTTTAGGTGAAGGTGAAACATTACAAATGATCGGCGGTGATGGACAGACCGGACAGATGATTCTGGTGCAGGGAGCTGACGGACAGGAACAGTTGATTGATGCCTCGTTGTTGAACGCCGACGGAAACATTGTAATCCAACAATCTCAAGAAGGTGAACTGAATGCCGAAGGAACGCACATAACAACGCAAGATGGTCTGCAGATTCCGGTATCAGTGGCGTTTACAACCTCTGGAGAAGTAGATCATGAGGGAAATCTGACGGTTTCTATGGCCGGCGGCGATGGCGGCGACCAACAAATACAGTTGCATCTTCAACAACACGGAGGCGATGGCGAAGACCAACATATCGAGGACGCCGAAGGGCAACAGGCTATCCTAACCGAAGGTGGTCATATTATACTACACGCCCAGGATCAAGTCGGAGAGCAGCAACAGAAGCAGGACGGCTCCGACGAAAACAGCCAACATGCGGCGGCTAGCGCAGCGGGCAGTGCCACGAGTGGAAGTGGATCTGCAGCTGGCAATGGAACCAGTGCGGGAACAACGGCCGACGGAGCCGACGAACAAGGAATGTTCAACTTTGACGAGCTCATTCAGCCACAGGTGGTAATCAAACAACAGGTAAGGCGAGATTGATCCTAAGACAAGAACATATATTCGAGACCAACGCAAGTACATGTTTATCTTTGTTTTGGTTTTCTTGTGTAAAAAGAATTAAACTTAGTTGAGGAATGTAAACTCAGAGCACCTTCATTAGTTTTCCCCGCTCTTCCTTTTACTCCTTTGATCACTAATTTAAATTTGTAGTAACTGCTACCATGTAGATGATTGCGTTTCACCCAGCATAATACAGTAATGAAGGTCGCCACGCCGATTCAAAAGCACACACATACACGCACTATATCTCATCCACAAACACACCCACACGCCCACTGCTCAGTATGCATTGATGTGAGATGAGATCCTTTAAATTAAACTTTGAGACCCGTAAATAAAAGGTATAGTTTTCGGTTAGGCTTAAACAATAACAAACCAACAAAAGCAACAAAAAACACGAGGACGAAAAATACAAATTAATAATTATTAATTTTATTAATATAGTTAGGAAGCAACTAGATTTTAAGGGTACTGATTGATCATGCGACGGCCAATACAAATGAACATCTGTAGAGAGCGAGAGAGATGAGAACGAAAGAGTTACAATTGAATTTGGTGTAATATTTGAAATGTTTTCTCCAATAAAGATTTCAAAAACTACACCACAAAGTGTCCTGTATTTACTGATATTGCAACGTTGCCGAAACGTCTATGGTACAGCGCCGAGATGGGCGAATAGCCTGAACTTCGATGACAGGTCTCACACTTAGGACCATGCCCTAACGTACCTAGCTTTTTGGTTGAACTAATCGTAGTTTTAGAGAGGATTTTCATTGGAACAGCACTCCTTTATCACTCGCGCAGCACACCATATCATACGACTAATGCACGCATTCTAGAATTGGCACAACCCCGTTCCCTTCTGTCTTCGATGAAGTATCGTTTTGGACTCATCTCATACCCACGAAGCTAAGGAAAGAGCCTATGTTTACGTTTATGTGTTTGGTTTTGCGAAGCATATCTCATCTCACGCTAGAGAAAGAAAGGAAAAGCAACCACTGCTGGTCATTCTCGGCTGTCGGTCATCGATCTGTTTATTGCCGACATTCACGATAGGTAGTCAATCCCGTTTTTAGAATGTGAACAATTTTGCGATTTTTTTGAACTCCTGGCTAATATTTGACACTTCGATAGTTATTAGCCCTCGGGTTGAAAATAACCCTACTCCAGAACTAGTTTTGACAGTTCGACAGTTATATTCAGATCGGCGAAGAAAAATGACCGCGGCTCGAATAAGGTAAGGTGTCTCGCGTATCGTTGATAATCTTTTTTCTGTACTGCCCCCTTCTGATACATATGAGAACTTTCGCAAGACGGGAAATAAAACAAGAGCGCGACATACATCTCCACTTGTACTGTACTTTTTCCTCTTCGTCATCATCGTCGCGCCAGGCAAAAACTAGGGGCGTTTGAATGCGTTCTCGCAGTAGACGTATTTCCAACGGTACCACAGAATATCGCCCTGTTACAACAGGAACCTACCTAATTTCAGTCTTTGGATCTGAATCGTAAACTTAGTCATCACAAATGAAAGCAGGCTTGATCAATTGAAATTCGCTGAACTTTAGAGTTTCGTATATCCATGTACTTCTCATATCTTCCAATTACTAAATTAACAGCTTCCATCCTGAGGCAGACATGAGTACAAGTTGAAAGTTCACGGCTCATGAACACGGTTAGTTTAGCGTGATGAAGTAGCTTCCCCAAAGTATTTCACAATTGTTTCACAAATTCACTTCTATTCATTTGTTGACTTGAATGTTCTGGTAGCTGTAGTATACAGAGTATGTGTGGAGGAAATGTTAAGATGCTTTAAGAGTATTAATTTACCTTTCGATTTGGGTATAATCATTCGATTTGAGTATAATCAACTTAACGTGAGACGAAATAAAACTTGTAGTAAACTATGCGAAAATCTCCTCACTTCGTAAGAGTAAACCAAACCAACGCAACGCATTGACATGGGAGGCCTTTAGCTATAAATACTAGCTAGCTGTGCTGATTCAGTTCATTCTTGTAACCAACTTTGACAGCAACGGACCACTAGCAGCAGCAACATTGAATCTTCATTACGAGGCTGAAAACTTCGGTCAGGTCACGACAGTAGCCGCAATGCTTGTCCATATACGAGTTCTGCCACAGAGCAACCAAAATCTGTCCGAAAGGCTACACGCAATCCCAGCATTACCATCGGAAGTTGGTCACTGCAGTGTTTCGCGTCCTCTGCCATGACCGCTCAGAGTACGATGGAACCACCGAACAACCGCATTCGCTTGAGGGTGATACGCTCGTTCTTGGCAGCTCCCTAAACAGGTCGGACTCGAATTGCCTTCTTTGATCGGTAGTAATAGTCTCGGGTACGCCGAACCGTGAAATCCAACAGTCTCTGCCTTCATGTCATACATAGGGACTGCATCAAGCCAACGAGAGAAACGGTCAACTATTGTCAGCAAATAACGGTTGCCATTCGAGGGTTGAAGAGGTCCAACGATATCAACATGAACGCGACGGACATCGACTGTCGGGTTAAGGAAAATCTGATAAAGGTGCTTTGGTGTGACGTTGGACCTTCGATCGTTGGCACTGCATGCAAGCTTGTACATATCGCCAAATGCCCTTATGCAAATTCTTTCACACAAAACGATCGACAACTAGTCGTCGAGTGAGCTAGTCCATGCACGTGCTGCAGAATTGTTTGCCTGTACTGGGGTGATATGTATGGTCTTACCTTGTTGCACGACGTGCCCTGGTAGGTACAGAGATCGCGTCGAAATAGGCGTCTTGTGTAACTCCAACTTCAACGCAGTTCTGTTCTGTTCATGAAAGTGTGTCGGCAACCGCGTTGGTTGCTCCACTGATGTGACAAATGTCACTGGTAAACTCCGATATGAATCGCAAGTAACGGTCCGCGTGCGGAAGGCGAGTGTTTGGGCTGGTTTACATAGCGTGTGTCAACGGTTTGTAGTCAGTATAGATAACAAACTTTCTGTCTTCGAGTACACAGCGAAAATATTGCACTGCCACTTTTATCGCCGTTAGCTCTCGGCCAAACGTCGATTATTTCATCTGAGCTGATGAAAACTTTTCCGAATATCCGAGACCAAGCGGAACCTATCTGTTTCTGCCGAGCTGCTGGAGAACCACCCATGTTGCTGTGTTCGATGCATCTATCGACAAGCCCATTAACTTCGAGGCGTCCGGATAGTGTAGCAGGGTCACATCCGCTAAAGATCGCTAACACTGCCCAAATGCTTTACCAGCTTCTTCAGACTACACCAGCTTGCGACTGTGGTTTTTTCTACTCCCTGGGACTAATCCACATCCCTGCTGTAAATCGGTGGTACGTGGAGTAAACCTGCGTAGTTATTTCACGGTGGAAGGTATCGCAAATTGAGAAACTGCTTTAACTCGTTCGGACAGCGAGAGAATTCCATCCTCACTGATTACATAGCCAAGGAAATCGACGCGTTTTCAGCAAACTTACTTTTCTCCATGTGGGTGGCACTGCTGAATCTTCAATACTGCTCGTACATGCGCGTAATGTTCCTCTAGTGAACCTGATGCGATAAAGATATCGTCCATAAACACAATCACGAAATCCACGTCACCGATCACCTTATGCATGAATCACTGAAATTTTTGGCTTGTATTGCAGAGCCTAAACTGCAGGCGGTTGAATGGAGTTTTAACGGCGGTTTTGGATACACCTTCCTTCACCGAAAATTGGTAGTATGCACTCTAAAGATCTAGGGCCGTAAACATGCATTTTCCCTGAAAAGCCTTGAGTATGTCATGGAAGTAAGGAACGGGGTACCGTTCTGACACAGTGATTTTGTTTAAGGCACGATAGTCCCTCACAAATCTCTATTTGCCGTTCTTCTCGGGAACGCAATGTAGACTTGCCTGCTGGAGAGTCGACAAATACCAAGATCGATCATTACCTAAAATCGCCTTCGCTGCATCTACCTTGTCCGGTGCCATCCGAAAGCAGGTCCGATAGCGGAAGGGTAGAGAAGCTACCGATAGAGGACACCTTGGCACCTTGCCATCGATCAAAAGACGGTGCTTCAAATCAACCATGATACCGAAAGCGGCAAGGAAATCTGCGCCAATTATTGGAACTCAGACGTCCGCAACGAGAAAGAGCCAATTGAACTGAACCGTCGTCTCAGACCCAAATCAGTTGTGATAAAACGCTTATCGTTTACGTGGATCTTGGTTCCGTTCGCGGCGTGCAGACCGAATGGAGCAACACCGTTTTTTCTGTCCTTACTGGTAGCTGGAATGCTAGAACGATCAGAACCAGTATCTATTAAGTATTTAGTGTTCGTAGTGGACTAACGGCGACTTTCTGGTTGTGCCCTCACTCCCGCCGTTTCGGAGGAACAACACGTTAGTTTTTTGAACTGTAACTGCACGGCTCGCGACATTTGGTGGCTCGACCAACACACTTTCTGTGAAACCAGCATAGTTATGTCATCGCAGGTGTTACGACTGGATCTTGAAGTAGATCGGCTTCGGGAAGTGCTTCGCTCTGTCGGCGGATCTCAGCTTCCAGTGCTGTTAGAAGTTGCGGCGTCTTGTGACGAACCCGGATATTCCACCATTTTATCGGCCATCTCGGTAGCTTCCCAATCGTTCCATCGCTGATAGCAAGAATTGCTTTCACGTTTGGCGACATTCGTTGCAGGAAAAGCATTTTCAGTAGGTCATCCGTAACGTTAAATCCTGCGGAAAAGTTCCTGCATTTTGGTGAGAAGATGCGTTGGCCGCACTTTTTGTGGTCCCAGACGACGTTGACGAGAGCAAACTGTGCCTCCGCCTGGACAAAGCACATTACGGGATCATGCTTCCACTCCGAGCATTCCGCTTGGGACAAAAACCCATCAGGTGTCCCCCTTCCTTGCATATTCCTTGAAGCATATGTCTTGAGTGGACTAGATCGGAGAAGGTTCTCAAGGAGCTTGAAAAGAAAGACGACTGGTCTTGACGAGAGAAAACTATGAACTTGTCGTTTATTGGGAATCAACCCAGCCAACACAGAATCGCATATGATAGCGCATATGAGTACAACGTGGAGGCGATATATACGTTCATTCGTTCATTTAACATATCGCCTCCACTTTATACTCATATCCGTTATTATATGCGATCTTGTGTTTACTGGGAACAGACTAGGTTGCTAGGGGTCTAGGGTTGTTAGTTATTTTTTTTTCAAAAACATAAGGTTGCTTAGACTCGTTGATTACACTTCAACAACCCTTCTCAAACAGTTTACCCTAGGTTTGTCCGTAGAGCCTTGAACCGTATAGACTCCAACGGCTTGGTAAATTTATCAGCTATCTGATCCTCAGTCTTGATTGGTTCAATCTTCAGGGATCCTGACAACACATGGTCACAAAGGAAGTGATGTTTGACGTCGCTATGTTTGGTGCGCTTCGACTCCTTTTAGCCAAATTGCTTCAGTCGTCGCCAGACTCAGAGCTACATGTTCTTCCTACTGTCTGCTGCTTCTTGCTAAACGGAACATCCAAACGCCTTGAACAAGTAGCCTCTAACGGATTTCCTATCGGAGATATCGGAGGCCCAATCTGCATCCGCATATCCGACGAATGGTAAGCTCAATTCATCTCGCCGGAATAGGAGTACCATTCCTCTAGTTCCTTGCATGTACCGGACCACGTGCTTCAGTGCTTCCCAATGTTGAGTCACAGCGTTTTGCTGGAAACGACCACAGATATCCAACCTGAAAACATACGTCAGGTCGAACGCACATCAGGGATCCCAATAATTCGCGGTATGGAGCCCGTCGATTCCAATGCTCACCTTTCTCCATTGGAAATCTAACCGGATTGCAGTCAACCATCCCAAAACGTTTCATCGGCCGATCGATACTTGCATTCTGCGACAGCATCATTAAACCGGCCTCGTAGTTGTAGTCGGTTTTGATGCCTAAGAAATAGCGCAGTTCACCACAGTCGGACATCTCAAACAGCTTAGCCAGGTCATGCTTCAGTTGCGCAATCGATGATAGATTCCGTCCCGCCACCAGAAGGTCATCCACGTACAGAATCAGGATCTGTTCATCGTTGGAAACCAGCTTCGTGTAAAGACAATAGTCGTTCTTTGATCGTATGAAGCCCATCTTCAGCAGCTCTTAATTGAAACGCTCGTTCCACCTTTGAGATTGGTTTGAGGTCATACAACGACTTGACCAATCGGCCGTGTAGATGGTTTCCTTCAAACGCCCATGCTGAAAAGCAGTCCGTACGTTCATTTGATGAAAGTGAAATTTGCGATGGACTCCGACTGCCAGTACAGCTCGGGTTGTGGCCAGCCTTGTCGTCGGTGCGCAGGTTTCCTCGAAATCTTCGTCACCAAACGTGCTTTGTAGCAAATGGACCCGCCATTCTCGCCCTCCTTCAATCTGAAGACCCGTTTCGACTTGAGCGGTTTCACGCCATCCGGGTACGTTGTCAGCTGTCACACGTTGTTCTTCATCAGAGAGCCAAGTTCGCTGTCGTCAGGTCCAGCTAACTCGCCAGAGCTTTGTGGGATATCTATCGAAAGTAAACCGCCAAAAGTCACTCCGTTCACGGCACCTCGCATGCGTCTGTCCGCCGGACTTGCAGTGTTCTGGATGCGAAGGGAGCGCTGGTAGTGTTGTATTGTCGGACTAGGCGGGTTGGGCTGCGTTGTCGTCGTCGTCGGGCAGTTGACCTTCTTCGTCTTGAAAATCATCACCAGGTTCTGCCACGTCAGCATGCATATCTTCAGCTTCACGGTTTCAAATTTCACATCTCGGTCGCCTAGGTCCTCGAGTGCCGTGATTAATGGATCATAAACTTCCGGAAGGGTTCCAGAAGGGTCACGATCAAAACCGGTTTGACCAACTCTCCACCTGCCAGTTTGAGCTGCCGAATCAGGTTCAGATGGCCACGCATGGAATCGCCTTCCTTCGTCCTCAATCGTCCAATCTGCTTCCTAACCAGGTTATGCGTCACCAGAGACATCTTGACAATAGAATTTTCGAGAGCTTACCACATTTGCTTTGCAGTTGTTTTGTCTCGAACGATCTCCAAGCAATCATCGCCTAGGAAACCGATCAACAACGACTTCGCTTACTTGTCCGCCTCGTCGAATTTCGTCTTCTCCGCGGCCTACATATTCGCTGCCGGGGAATCATCCTTCAACGTCATGACTACTCCTTTTGCGTGCACGAACATCGGTACCCGGAAACTCCAGTTGTGGTATCCAGGACCTCCGCTGAACTGTGGTTGGGTTAGTCCGATCACCGAATCCTTTGTAAAAGTACTCATAACCTCAGTGGACTAGATCGGGAAAGGTTCTCAAGGAGCTTTGAAAGAAAGACGACTGTTCTTGACTAGTGAAAACTATGAACTTGTCGTTTATTGGGAATCGATTGGCAAAAAAGAGAAGGTTGTTAGGGGTCTAGGGTTGGTAGTACTTTTTCAAAAACCTAACGTTGCTTAGACTGGTTGACTACACTTTAAGAATATGTTTCCCTTCCGGTTGGCGAAGTGCTGCGATGACGGGATTTCCTGCTTGACATCCATGTATGCGCCATGCACACCAGTGTAGGCGGCAATGCTCAGGTTCGCCGGAAACCAACGCAACGGATGCGTTTTACGCGTTCATATTTTGACAACACCGTAATGATCTCTTGATCGGGAACCACCGGAGCGAGATCGTATATTCACACATAGCAGATATGATCCTGAGCATGCATGTCGCACTTTTACCTTTATTCCATTCCCGTAATGGAATATCAGTTTGTCCGAGTTGGCGGTCAACGCGTACATCATAGACCGCTCA
Source organism: Aedes koreicus (assembly GCA_024533555.2). Classification (NCBI taxonomy): domain Eukaryota; kingdom Metazoa; phylum Arthropoda; class Insecta; order Diptera; family Culicidae; genus Aedes; species Aedes koreicus. The sequence goes on from JAHHFK020001559.1 coordinate 177,973, forward strand.
GACTTTTCCTCTGCTATATGTGCTGCATCTGCTATGCAGCTTCAATTTCATCATTTGAAATTTCAAGCTCCGCACTTCAAGCTTTTGGCGGACAGTCTGGCTTATCCGCTTCTTTGCCGCAGGTAAATCGCACGGTATTTTTCAACTCGCACATTGCTGCTACAACAAAAGCGACCGGGCTGATGAAACAAGAACAATGCATATTAAATACAATGCCGTAGAGACGAAGGCTATCGCGCGATCGAACAGAACTATCAACCGTCCCAATCGAGCAGAAAGCAGAAAGAGAACTGACGATACACTTCTTGTGGGAACAAAGCCGGTTTGACCGCAGTTGCTTGTGGAGCCCGTAGTAGGCACGACTTCCTCTGATAATACGCCTCTGAATCTCACGGCTGTTATCACTAATGCAGTAACTAGTGAGCCGAGATAGACAAATTTGGCGACTACCTCGAACTCATCTCCTTCGATCGTTACACTGCAGCCTATTCGGACCCTGTCGTACTTTGTTCTGCACCCCTATCTTCCCTGCTCTGTCATCGCCTCAAATTTTCTGCCGACATTGCTCACGTCATCGGCTACGGATATAAATAGACTGGATCTGTTAAGAATCGTGCCCAGCATGTTGAACGTCCCCGTCTCATAAAACCATCAAGAGCAATGTTGAACAGCGGGCAAGAAATACCATCACCTTGACTAAGCCCCCAACGGGATTCGAATGAACCCGATAATCCACCCGATATTCTTAAACCGCACTGTGTTCCATGCATCGCCTTGCTTAGTTGGGACAGCTTTCCCGGAAAGCCGTTCTCGTCCATGATCTTCCATAACTCCTTTCGGTTAACTATAGCATATGCGGCTATGAAGTAGATGAACAGATGATGACCTATGCGGTACTTTTGAGGATCTACCGGAAAAAAGTTATTGGTAATAAAAAAGCAGAAAATCGAATTTTATTGAGTTTAAATGAGAGAATAACGTATAAGCATGGAGCAATTTTCGATACCTAACCTCACTTGGATGTGTAAATTGGTCCGTCAAAAGGTGATGCCTTGCACTTCACAGCATCCATAAGATACCAATTGGCACTCGCGCTTGCTCAAAACCTTCAATCAATTTAACCAAGTTCTGAAGAATCCAAATTTAATTTAGTGTGAGGTCTAATTGTCAGGGTATGTGATATGTTGTCTAGTCAATCTATCTATCTACTACTTCGAATAGGTAAATAGTTGTGGGAAGAACACTCACATACCACAATACCACAAAAGAAAAATGTCTGGTTGCTCTTTGTAATTTGTGATTTCAAACATTAACCATGTTTACAATGTTTTTCTGTGTCCCAACATTCTCGCACTCACCGCATTAATATCCACATACATCATCTCTACCCGCCGTAGCTCTCGTATTCAGTGCTGTCAGTAGACATTTCGATTCAATGCGATTAATTTACCGCTAACTCGTTCCAGAAACTAGAAAATGAAAAGAAAGATTATTAATTTCCGTCGAGTGTTAGTACACGACACTAAAGAAATCTGCACATTGTTGACGAAATACGCGTATCTGTCAAGATAAGCAATAAAGCTAGTTTTAATTAAATAGAAATTACTAATCTTTCTTCTCATTTTCTAGTTAAAGGTATTCCACTAGAAAGCTCGCACTCATCGGGATTAGTTCCAGAAACTCATTTTCAAAATATACTGTATGATGAATATGGTGTGCTTGATTGTTTCAATAAATTTATCTCACAATGTATTGCTCTAACTTTAACATCTTTAACAAGGCGTGAGAGTGGAATAACCGAATATTCAAAGGATATTCTCCATTTGCTATTACACGTAGGACAATGCACTGTTAGATAACGTTTCCGAATTAGCCAAGCGCTACCATTTCATTTCAACCAAATTATCGGAAAATTGATCCACCTGAGTCGAAATGACTATTTCAACACTGCAATATTTTTGTACAAACAAACCACACGTGATGCATCGCTAATACACACCCACCCTCCAATCTCGTGTCCACTGCCTGCCAACTTACTCCGCCTGTACGCACACCACCTTATGGTTTCTTTCTCTTGATTTATCTGTTTCTTTTCCCTGTGAAACCGCTTCTTTCTTTTCTTTTTCTTCTGATTACTGTACGACCCATACCCATTGATAGACAGCGTCCGAATTGCCCAGTGAAGAGCAAAAACAGGTATCCGTCGACGCCACGAACAAAACTGACGAGAAATCCTCGAAACCGGAAGAGCCTTCTGATACCAGTGCTATTAAAGAGAATAATGCTTAAATCATCTAAACCTTCCCATATCACAGTCCATGACCCGAGCAAACAATGTTCTTGATACCGATTCTTTACAGCCAGCTCAGTAAGCCTAGTTGGGAACAGGGCACATCGGCGACCGTGCTGTGGCCAAGGCATTCTCGAAGGACAGCATCGAGTTACAACTTTCGAAGATGTTTGTGATGGATACATTGTTAAACAAAATCAGATTCTATAGGGTTTAGGTACATAAGGTCGCTTGGAATGCGCGATTTAAACTACAAACAAACAATGTCATATATGGTTATATGATTGTAAATAGGAAGAAGAGTTGTCTATACCCAAAATTGGTTGGGAGGAATATATTGTAAATATATCTAGTTGCTAAAAGCTTTAGAGTATCAATAAACAGTAAGTAATTTAGAAATCTAAGTGATTAAAGCTTAGTTTTGAAATGATTAACTTTACGTTGAGGTAACATTTTCATCTTATTTTTTCAAACACCTTTGAGTAGACGCCTTAAGTTTGCACGAATAGAATTTTTACACGCAAAACATTTTTCCCTGACTTAATCTGATACTGATTATTCGTTACGAAACGATGTTAATTTTGTATTTAATAATTCATTTGTTTAAACAAAAAAAAAACATTCAATATTAGAGCAAACTATTCAATGTAAACTCACTACCTACTCATAGATTTGTTCACTGATATGTAAGTTCTCTGTCTTTTCTACATGCAAGTAGACAACAACAACAAAAAAGCGAAAGCTGAAGAGTACCCATAAGTGATACAAGTTAAGGATTGTCTCTAGGAAGTAGATACTTCAACATTGATGCTATTTTAAATAATTAAAAACAATATTTAATTTTGTTCGGAGCCTAGACTATACAGAGCCATTATTTGAGAATGGAATACTATAAACGGAGCAGAACATTCTTGGAATAAACGTTAAAACGAAGTGCGGTAGATTTGCAACAACCTATTTTTACACGTCATATAAGATGGCTGCTGTTATCATTCTACGATATATCACAAATCCTTCCGAACGAGTTGGTCTACAATCTTAACCCGTTTTTTTCAAGAAGATTTTTGGTTGTTTTAATGTGCAAATATCATCTTCAAAAAAAGTTGACGTAGGAATTGATGTCTTGTTTTAATTTTTACATTTAATTTATCATTTTAATTGAGTAGCCAGAGGGACTCTACATCTTTGTCACTTAGTTTTTATATTTTTAATTATTGTTTTTGTTGTGTTGTTTTACATGTCATATGGTTTTCCGGCTTGGGAATGTATTTAATTCTAAAATTTGATAATCTACCTAACTACAATAACTTAAGCCTAATTAAACAGCTGTCTGATGATCAGATAGGGCGACCTCAGGCAGGATTCTCTGAACCTTTCCAGGATTATGTCTTTTCTCTCGTCGAGGATCTGTAGACCAGCTAGCGATGGATCTAAAAAATTCTGGTTCTTGGATGACAGTTCAGAATCATCCGAAGGGTGGTGTTCAGAACTACCTGGAGTTTCTGATGGTGGCAATTGGCGCAACTCTCCTAGATTGGCAAACCGTACTCGAAACCAAATGGCCTGGTTGCCTCAATGGGAAGGTTCTTTCCTCGCAAAGAAAGAAGACGGTTGTTGCTTTTACAAGCCTTTATTTCTTTAGTCAGCTCAGACTACTTATTTTTTACTTGACCGTTAGCCGGGTCAAAAACATACTAATCCCCGCGAAGAGGAACCATAAGGATCTGCTGGAGCTGGTGAAGACGGTCCACCGCCACATAGGAGGCCTGGAATACCAGAACATCCAAGTTGACTCGATGTCTGGTTCACTGCTGACAAAGATCGTCACGGCACGGCTGGATGATCAGACTCTTCAGCTGTGAGAGAGGACACAGGAACACGGTAAGCTGCCGGACTTCGATCAGACGATGAAGTTCCTGCAGAGCGAGTGTCAGGTTTTGGAAAGATTCCAGAATCGACCCCAGGCAGCTACCGTGAAGGAAGGACACCCCAAGCCGCCGAGCGTGAAGCCCCCAAACCAAAAGGCACACGCTGCGACCCCTACAACGAAATCCCAGCCCTGCCTCGTGTGCAACAATGAGCATTTCCGCTTCGAATGCCCTACGTTCAACAAGTGGGCACCAGCGCAACGTATAGTAAAGGTAAAGGAGTTGAACCTGTGGTACAACTGCCTTCGATGCGGCCATCGATCTAACAAGTGTCCGTCGAACAAGACCTGCATGAAGTGTCAGCGTAAGCACCATACCCTTCTGCATGAGGAGCCCAAGCAAGCACCCGAGAAGTCCGCCCCACCGGTGCAGAAGGTGAGCACGACTCCAGCAGTATCACCAGTATTGCAAGCGCAAACATCTGTTCACTCGTCATCAAATACCGTCGTTCCAAAAGGCCGATCATTGGAACAGAAAACAGCAATGCTCATGACAGCTGTCGTGAACCTGAGGGACCTCTGTGGCAGGAAGATACCCTGCCGAGTTCTGCTAGATTCTGGTTCTCAGGTGAGCTTCATTTCGAAGGCCATCGTAGACCGCCTGTCCCTCCACAGAATTCCAACGCTTGTACCCATCACCGGAGTTGGCACAGTCAGGACCTATGCCCGCGAAAAGATCTTTATTACAGTTGAATCCAGATGTTCCGACTTCTCAATGATCGTCGAATGCCTGGTGATTCCTAAGGTGACAGGAGTCATCCCAACTACCCAGCTGGATGTGACGGAATGGCCACTACCAACCGGCATATTCCTAGCCGACCCCGAGTTCCATACACCTGTTCAAATTGACATGCTGCTTGGCGTATCCCATTTCCTACGTCTGCTCAAATCAGGAAGGATGCAACTACGAGCGGATTTGCCTGACCTGCAAGAGACGCACTTCTGTTGGGTCATCGCAGGAGACGTCGAGGAACAGCAGAACGACCATAGTGCTGCATAGCCACCACCGCCACACTTTCCGAGACCATGAAGAGGTTTTGGGAGGTTGAAGACATCGAAGACGCCGACGAACCCACGGAGCATGAGGTATGCGAGAAGATCTTCCTGGCCACTCACTACCGGGACGAGGACAGAAGATACGTTGTCTCCCTGCCCTTTTGTGAGTTCCCACCCCAGCTAAGGGACAACCGAGAGCTGGCCCTGCGACGCTTCCTCTCACTCGAACGACGAATGAAGAAGGACCCCTCCCTGAAGCTCCAGTACACCGAGTTTATCGACGACTACGAAGCCCTCGGACACTGCCGTGAGATCAGGGAGGAATTCGACGAACCGAACAAGGTCCGTTATTACATGCCCCATCATGCGGTCCTGCGGCCGTCCAGCTCCAGCACAAAGCTTCGCGTGGTCTTCGATGCATCAGCGAAGGCCTCAGCGTCCGACGTAGTTCTCAACCAAGCCCTTCTGGTGGGAGCAACTGTGCAGAACGACATCTTTGTCATCCTCGTCCGCTTCAGGAAGCACTCCGTCGTATTCACGGCTGATATATCCAAGATGTATCGGCAGATAAAGGTTATACCAGCTCACTCCTGCTTCCAACGGATCTTTTGGCGAGCCAATCCAGCATTGCCACTCCGGGTCCTGGAAATGAAAACCGTGACGTATGGAACAGCCTGCACTCCATTCCTTGTCACCAGGTGCTTACTACAGATAAGCATCGATGAGGCTGCCTCCTTCCCAATGGCGGCAGAGATCGTCCGAGAAGACTGTTACGTCGACGACATTCTGTCTGGAGCCAACACCGTACCAGAGGCTATCAAGTGTCAGACCCAGGTCCTGGGCATGCTGAATTTCGCTGGGTTCCCGGTCCACAAGTGGAGCTCTCACTCCCCTGAGCTGCTACAACGCATCCCTGAATCTGATCGTGAGGAGCTGGTGAACCTGAGTGACGGCTGCGAAGGAGTTATGTAAACTCTGGGACTGACCTGGAGTCCACGACGAGATGAATTTGCATTCGTCACTAATCACCTCGCTGACCAGTTGAAATTACCAACTAAACAATCTCTCCTGTCCGAGATAAGTAAGCTGTTTGACCCGGGTGGTCTGATATCGCCAGTCATCGTCATCACCAAGCTCATAATGCAAAAGATTTGGTTAGCGGGACTACTATGGGACACCCGCTTAGAAGGAAACTTGTTGCAGGAATTTCGTACGTCCCTGCAAAACGTAAACCGCATCAGGATCCCTCGGTGCGTCGTGAGGTCAAACCACATCGCTGTTGAGATGCATGGGTTCTCGGATGCATCCAAACTGGCCTACGGATCGGCGGAGTATTCCCGCTGCATCTTTCCCAACGGAACTGCGAGTCTTCGTTTGCTCTGCAGCAAATCGAAGTTGGTCCCAGCAAAGCAAGATAGCATTCTACGCATGGAGTTGCTAGCAGCTTACCTTCTAGCAAAATTGATCTCCAAGGTTCTGGGATTGTTCGACCTCAACGTCAGCAACGTCGTCCTCTGGCTGGACAGCCTGATAGTCCTCGCCTAGCTGAAGAAGCCACTTGCAACCCTGCAAGTCTTTGTACGTAACCGCATCGAAATACGTCAACTCAACACATTCCAACATCTGTCCTGGATTGATTGTGCTAGTGAAAGAGATTTGCCCTCCCAGAATTTGAAGATGGGCAGAATCGTCAACGTGTACCCTGGAGCGGACAACCTAGCGCGAGCCGTCGACGTGCCAATCGGTGGAACGATCTACCGACGAGCGGTAGATCCTATCTTATCCTTTCTATCCTGCCGATCGAAGACAACTGCAAAACAGGATTGCAGAGCTTCAGAGGAATCTTTCCAGCCCGGGGGTGTATGATCGCTACCGACACGTTAGCTCCGGCAGATAAACACGCAGCGCAAGGCGCGCAAAACACAACACGTGAACATTCTATCAGCAGTTGCGCTGTCATCATCGGCACGACCTATCCCGGAGAGAGAGAATGTAAACATCTACCAGCCGAGAAAACGAGAGAGAGCGCTATGCCGACGCTGCTGCTACCGACGAGCCCGACGACACCATCATCATTGCGCACTAGGGAATGATGACAGCGTGCGATGCAGTAGCTCCAGATTCTTCGTGAATGTTCTTTTTCTTGTCGTGCATCATTTTTGCTAGCTATATAACGCAGTAGGTTAGTGGAGCAAATTGAATCAGTATGTTTTTGACCCGGTTAACGGTCAAGTATAAAATAAGTAGTCTGAGCTGACTAAAGACATAAAGGCTTATAAGAGCAACAACCGTCTTCTTTCTTTGCAAGGAAAGAACCTTCTCATTGAGGCAACCAGGCGCCTCAACAAACGGGAAGAATTATTTGTTTATGGATCGCAAGCTTGTTCTTGGTCGATAGAGTGGAGTTTCTGTTGATCAGCGGATACAGAGATCTTAATAAGCTTCTACACTTGTTTGATGTTTTGTCAACATGCGATCGGAACAACAACTTGCTATCTAGGGCGAGACCGAGGTAGACTACTTCCCCGGACCAATCGATCGGAGTGTTACAGAGGTGGACTTTGACATCTCGTGGCGGAATGAGTCGAGGTAACTTCGAATACGGAAACAGAATCGTCTGGGTTTTAGCTGCATTGATACAAATCTTCCAGCTGTTGAAGTAATCGGACAGAACATTGAGGCCCTCCTGAAGTTTTCTAGTCAGAGCACGAATCACTCGACCCTTGTAGATGATGGAAGTGTCGTCCGCAAACATCGACAAAATACCACCACCCGGTAAGGGAGGAACATTTGAAGTGAAGATGTTGAATAGGATAGGGCCTACGAGGCTACCCTGGGGAACACCAGCATCAACGTTGAACGTTTCAGAATGAGAATTGTTCAGGAAGACCTGGAATGATCTGTCCAACAGATAGTTTTCGATGATCTTAACGAGATGTATCGGGAAGTTGTATCGATGCAGCTTAAACACCAGACCATCGTGCCAGACATTGTCGAACGCCTTTTCGACGTCCAACAATGCCATGGCAGATGTCTTTCCAACGGACCTGTTCCGTTTGAGGGTGTTAGTAACTCGCGTCAGTTGGTGGATGGTAGAGTGACCTTTCCTGAACCAAAATTGTTCCTGAAGGAACATGTTATTCTGTTTTACGAAATCCAGTAAAGGGCTGAGGATCAGCTTTTCGAACAACTTCGAGATGGAGGACAAAAGGCTGATGGGGCGATAGCTTTTAGCACTGGTAGGATCTTTGCCAGGCTTGCGAATAGGGATAACTTTGGCTATTTTGCAGCTAGATGGAAAGTAGCCAAGCTCCCAACATCTGTTAAAAACCGCGGGAAGGTGTCTGAAGAAATTTTCGTTCAATTTTTTCAACTCGAGGTTGATGACTCCGTCGACACCAGCGGCTTTCATGTTCTTGGTTCGCTTGATGGCAGCTATCACCTCATCAGCCGATATGTTACTATCGTCAGGGACAACTATGGGTGTTTCAGCGACTCTAGACATTGCCTCCGCAACAGTAGGCTCCTGTGGGCTCACAATAGATTGGCCAAGGTTGTGTGAGTTTACAAAATGCTGACCTAGTGCGTTGGCCTTTTCAACAGGGGTGATAAGTAGTGATGGAATCGAGTTCTGGTCGAGCGGACAAGCGGCGGAATTGGTCTTGGCTTATTTTTTAAGATGTTGGTCAACTTCCAAAAGGGTTTTGCGCAATCTGGAAGAGTGCGAATTTTTTTATTCGAAATATCGATTTCTGAGATCCATCACCCTGGATTGAATAATTTTAGTAAGGCGGTTCGAATTGGTCTTAAGGTGAGGTAGACCGGAACGTTGATATTGTCTTCGGATCGAGTTGCGGATTCTGATAATGTACTTGGTATTCCTATCAAGGTTCAGATAATCACTCACCTGGTTCACTGAAGAAACATGCTGTTCTCGGGCACGAGCGATTGCTTCGTCGATGTTACGCAACTGTCGGTCGATGTCTTCGGGCGTCTCGGGGAGCGTATCATAATCGACAGAGTCGTCGACACATCGCTGGAACAGTTCTCAGTTGACTCGGTGATAGTTGCGCCTGGTGATGGGGTGCTGATTGACCGAGGAGCCAACTTCGGCCACCACCGGATAGTGATCTGAGCTGAGCTCTTGGTATACGACCGGTTGAGCGATATTGTTTGCCATGTTCGTGAGGAAAATGTCGAGAGTTGAGTGAGTCCCGGCTTGATTTAAATGGGTAGGAGAATCCCGACTCAGCAACGTGTAGTGGCGCTCCTCCAGGTCGTATTGGATGATGAATCCGTTGGTGTTCCGACGAGTGTTTCCCCAGCCTTCATGTCTTGCGTTGAGGTCACCAGCGTTGATGAATTGCCCCCGCCGCCGAGTTAGCTTGACGATGTTTTGCCGTAGGACCGTAGCCGCTTGTTTGGGGCAGTAGGCCGCGATGATGACGATTGGTCCGACGGTTGTTGTTGTGTCTTCAGTTTAATAAATTGCTCCGTTTCCTTTCTTCGTCTCAATCAGAGATCTTTATTCCTACAGCACCGAAAATAGTACATCTGATCTCTTCTTCTCCGCTTGCTCCCACCTTCCGCCTTCCCTACACTACCTGGCCACCAAACTACTGCACGTAAGAATGTTTTCATCATGCGTATACCCAGATGGCCTTCATGCGCTATCTGCAATACTCGGTTACGCAGCTTATCCGGAATCACCACTCGATCAATCCGCTTCAAAACTTCTCCAACGTTGCAGAGCTCATTAGAAAAAATGCGAAAATCGATAGGCAACTCCTGCAGACTATTGTCTCTAAGACTCTTCATCACCTGTTGAAGTTCTGAATCCTGCTTTGTTGCATCCACCAGCTCCTTCCAGTCGATAGCCACAGCCTTTGCAGACAATGATTCCCGCTTTAGTAATTTTGTGTCCCAGAAATTCGAGCTCAGTCACCTTACCGCATTTGTTGGAATTGAGTTGCACGTTTCGCCCTTTCAGTCTCTGGAGTACCTACACCCAATCAAATAAAGAAATGGCTTATGTAATTGTGGTTTCATTTATTTCAAATTTAGGCTGAAACGCCTAATTTTAAGTTACTTGTGCTGATTACATAGTAAAACAAAGTAAACTGATTACATTCTTACCTCCTGCAAGCGAGTATCATGCTCTGTCTTGTCCTTTCCTTCGATATAAATGTCGTCGATGTAACACCAAGCTCCAGTACAACCGGCCAGGATAGAGTCCGTGGTCTTCTGAAATACCTCTGGGGCCGTAACCAGTCCAAAAGGCATCCGCTTGAAGCGTAAAACTCCTCGACTAGTAATAAAGGCCGTAATATCTCGCGATTTTTCATCCAGTTCTAACTACAAAAATGAGTCCATCACGTCCAACTTGCTCCGAATCATATCACGACCGACACGAGCCAAGAAATCTTCAATCAACGGCGTAGGATGCCTTTCACGAAGCACTGCTTCGTTCACTCTGCGCAGATCCAAGCAAATTCTAGGCTCGCCGTTCGCTTTACCGACGACCTCAAGAGGAGAAACCCAGGACGTTGGACCTTTCTTTTCCTCTATTATGTCCCTCTTTATCAACTCGTCCAATTTCCGACTAACCGCGTCCTCCAACGCCACCGGCAGTCTTCTTATCGGTTGGAAAACTGGCTTTACCGCCTGATTCATGTGAATGTGAATCTGAAGACCATTAATCTTAGAGAGTGCCTTACCTTTGGCCTCCACCTGGTTAATGTCAACCCCAATCTTGAGCACACCGAGTTCTTTGGCCGTCGTATCACCAAGCAAACAGCGCTGGCCGCGTTTGATCACGTAAAACATTGCCTCCGTTACGTTTTGTCCGATTGCTACGGTTGCTACGAATGACCCTAAGATAGCCATAGGCTGATCGCTCGCATACCCTTTAAACACGAACTTACTGCCTTTTTCCGAACTTTTAATGCGTACGTTTTTCGTTTTCAGCAATTCCCAAGCCGCTTCCGATACTAAGTTGACTTCCGCTCCCGAATCGACCAGCATCTCCAGGGTTACGCCACCTACCTTGCATTCCATCATATTAACATCATTTCCAGAGTAGAACGCATAGTAGGTTTTCTTTAATTCCTCCGAGTTGGATGCCACAACAGAATAAACATCTCGCGTTGATGTGTCCGAGATATTTACTTACGAATGACGTGGCGGGGTAGCTCAGTTGTTACCCGTTCTGCCTACTGAGCAGATGGTCGGGAGTTCAATCAACAATCAATATGCAACTAGCGATTTAAAATTGGTTCACTGTTGTAGAACCCCTAGGTCCGAAGTATACCTTGCAATAATTCTTGCGCTTTTCGGTACCTTCCGGTACTAGTATCTTGGTTGTTGTTTTGATTCACTATGTTATTTTGACACAACATTTGAGAATGTGTTGGTGTGAGCTACGTTGTTAGGGGCGAATCATTGAGCTTGGGACCGAGCTTGGGACCGATGTGCTAGTACTGACTGAGCCAAGAAAAATATCGTATTTGTTCGGGACCTACTGGTCTTAGAGTTAGTCTATGGTTCAATCCCAGACTCGGCCCCTTCCTTTTCCATTTTTGTCACTTGCCTCTTTCTATCACCATTAGATGTAAAATAAAAAGGAGTCTACCATAGACTAACTCTAAGACCAGTAGGTTCCGAACAAATACGATATTTTTCTTGGCTCAGTCAGTACTAGCACATCGGTCCCAAGCTCAATGATTCGCCCCTAACAACGTAGCTCACACCAACACATTCTCAAATGTTGTGTCAAAATAACATAGTGAATCAAAACAACAACCAAGATACTAGTACCAGAAGGTACCAAAAAGCGCAAGAATTATTGCAAGGTGCAGACTGCAAGGTATACTTCGGACCTAGGGGTTCTACAACAGTGAACCAATTTCAAATCGCTAGTTGCACATTGATTGTTGAGTCTACTGCGCTTTCATTGATCGCATAACTTACCACAGTGAATCCATGATCTAAAAATAACCTGCCTCACTTACACAAAACTATCCTTATCTTGACAATTGTGGAGACGCAAAGGTAAAAACGGTCTCTAACCAACAATTGTCAATCTTATCATCCTTCCCCCTCCCCAAAAGACCGTGAGGACGTGGACGGCGCCGGTACTGATCTATAAATAGAATGTACTAGTGAACTTGTACATTGAATATGTAAAGCTACTCCCAAGCTCCATCTTATGTGGTTCTCTGTGCAATTTAACTAGTTTAAAATAATATGTAATAGCTAATGAAATGGTGTGGGGACTAGGTGGAAGATGGTGGCGTAATTGGTTTTTTGGTTGTTTTTGGGTTGGTTTGTGTGGGTGGGGGGGGGGGGGGGGGGGGGGTGGGGGGTTGGGGGGGGGGGGGGGGAATTTGTTGGGGGAAGAAAAGTTTTTAAAAAAAAAAAAAATAATATTTGTGTGTGGGGAAATGGTTTGGTTTTTGGGTGGTGGTGGATAAATGGAGGGTGGGGTGGGGGGGGAGTTTTGTTTTTTTGTGTTGTTGTTGTGGTGGGTGGGGGGGGGTGTGTGTGTGGGGTGGGGGGGGGGGGGGGGGGGGGGGGGGGAAGGAATGTGGTGTGGTGGTAGACAAAATAAAAAAAAAAAAAAAAAAAAAAAAAAAAGAAAAAATAAATTTTATTTTTTTTTATTTTATTGTTAGGGGGTGGTTGTGTTTTGGAGGTTGGGTATATGTCCCTTGACTCAGCCTAATATGCAACAATCGATTACATTTTTTACTATAACTCATAAAGTATTTGAGCTGGAAGCGATATTTAACTAGTTATACACTTGCTTAGATATGTTCAATATGCCATTTGGTAGTATGTATCACGAAAAGTTACACAACTCATTTTATAAAGTCAGAAATATTCGAGGGATATGGATTTAATGTCGGTCTATAGGCGCCAAACTGGGTCTATTGATGGATGCAAGTTCGTCCCATTCGACAGATTTGTTATTAAATGTTGTCTTCGAAACGATTTTTTTTCTGATTTTCTGATTCAATGCGTTTCCAGCTGTATTCGCTCTACCCAACAAGCAATTTCATAAATCAAACTATACTAAAACTGCTAAGAAACAATTAAGTGATTTTCACAAATGACTAAGCGACCATTTGATAATCAAAAAATTATAATTCACTCTATACAGATTTTGTTCCTTTAGTTTGTGTTAAGATGAGCCATATGGAAAACTTTCAACCAAAACTCAGACATTTTTATTGTAAATTTTACCAATAACAACATTTTTACTAGGCTTTCCATATAACAGGCCATAGTTGGGAACGTGGAAAAAAATATGTTTCTATCATTGGGTCTATGGTTTTCTTGTTAAATCATTGTTATTTTACCTATGTGACCTGTTAGTTTATAACGTGTGACTATTTTCTGTACATCTTGGCGGTATTATTCGGTTTATAGGATCAATTTCTGCAAGTTAAGATCATTCGAAGATCGTGTAGATAATCTGTTCAGCTTAACCAGTAAAGTCATATTATCTAAAAAGTTGAGGAAAACAAAAATTACGTGGAAGTGAGCAACTATTAATTGATTAATAATGTCTCAACTGCTTTGAAATAAATCGGTCATCCTGATAGGAATATAATTTTGTTGATTATCGGCGAATTAATGACATTTTTGGTACATAGGCCGAATGAAGGAGCTAGGCTGACATTACATCCCGTTACCCTACCATGAAATTTCAGTCAAATTTACTATGTTTATGGTAATTTCATTTGGGGGTTGGCTGGTTTTGGTTGGGGGGGGGAAACAAGTTTAGGGGGGGATTGTTGGTGGTGGGGGCGGGTATTTTTGGGGTTTGTGTGGGGATGAGTATAAATAATGTGTGGGGGGGGGGGAGATTTTTTTTTTTTTTTTGTGTGGGTTTTTTTGTGGGGGGGTGGTGTGGGGTGTTTGTTTTTTTTTGTTTTGTTGCATCAGCTGCATGACGAAGCTGTTTGAGCGGATCATCAGTTTATAAATTAACCCTCGACTGATTGCCGAGCTAGATTCGAGTGGACGGCTTGACAAACGCCAACACACGTTTCGAAAAAGACGCAGTGCTGAAACCTACTTTGCATAGCTGGAGAGATCGCTGCCTACTGCAGATGAACAGTTCCTAATAGCCTGATCTGTCGAAGGCACCTGGCAACACGGTATACTACGAATTCTACTGCAGCTCGAATGCATGTTGGGAACTTGCACGTGATATAACCATTGAGCAAATCACCGTTACAAGGACCAATCGGCTGATTGTTCTGGGTATTACCCTTGTTTGTACATACCTTGACATTCAAGCCACAATGTCAGATGGTGAAGAAAGCGTGTGAGTCTCGTTTGCGAATTTTGAAGATGATCGGGGGATCGGCCATATTAACCGCGAACCTGACCTACGGAAGAGGCTTAGTGAGCCGAGGATGACCAGCACCTTTGCAGATTCTCGCTCCTGCGTACAACTCAATGGTTCGGTATGCTTCCGGAGTTCTCGTGACCAGTCCGATACTTTTGATCATGGCCGAAGCGGGAACCTTACCATTCGAACTGCTAGCAGCACAGTTCAAAGCGCGGACTACCATCCGAATAGTTGCGAAGAATCGTGGCAACATCACTCTTCCACTGCCTCGAATCGTCTCGAAGAATTGACAGGTACAGCGCTCCCTGCTGTCGGTTGTCTTGTGACGCATAGTGACCATGTGTGGCACGCACAAAAGCCTAAGATTGTGTGGGACGTGAGGAAAAGCATACGAGCCGGCGACCCTCCGGAGAAAGTCCGCCCGATCGTGCAACAGTTGCTGAGCACTCGCTTCCATTGATCGACCGTCGTCTACAATCTCGAACATGAATAACGAGTTGGTGATTCTATCGGATTCTGCTAGCTGCCTACTGGATTCAAGAATTGACAGAGATAGCGCGGAACAACCCAATTCGATTCTGCTGGATTCCAGCGCACGCCGGAATCAGTGGCAATTCAGAAGTCGCTCGACTAAACTAATGAGGCCAGAATTCAACAGGTCATCGATGTGCCAATTCCAGGCGAAGATGCTTTGAGGAAAGTGCAGCAATCGATAACCGGTGGGATAATCAATGGTATTAGACTAGGGAGTCAAAGTTAAGGGAAATAAAGGAAGATACCTGTCAGTGGACGGAATGCGGGAGCACGCCGACGATCACGTTTGACGATCAGCCACATGCGGCTAACACACACGTTCCTTTTGAAGAAGCCACTGCCGAACTGTGAATGTTGCAGTATGGTGTTGTATGTCCGGCATTTAAATCTTGAATGCCACGGTTTGCGTGCGCACGGTTTACAAAAAGTGTCCAAATTTCTCGTGAAATCCGTATCGCAGAGGGCAAAAAAATGGTCATCCGTGACAGAACGCAAAGGCGCACCGTTTGTTCATGTTTTCCGATACACTAAAAAGTGATCATAGAGTGTGCCATAATGTATCGGTTGCGAAAAGCAGTCTCCCCACACAATGATGATGATGTTCTCTTTGCTCGTTGCTGGCCGTTTTTCAAGCTGAACAATGCATTAGGTCCTAAGTACCAGTGAGAGATTCTCTTTGTCAACTTTCTCTTTCGTGATAGTTTGTCTATTAAACGATTTGCTGATGTTTTTGACGAATTGGATCCTTAATTACTCTTTGGTCAAGGTGACTGTAAGCTAAGTCCATCACTCCTCTTGGATGAGTCTCTCTTCTATCCCTAGTTCAATCCTGCATTCTTCAAAAAGACACACAGCTTAGCCGGGACGACTGGTTTTGTACGAGCGTCGTCGGCCATCTCTTCACTGGGGCAATACATTCGATTCACAGTTTTCTGTTCGTACGACTCACGTATTTAGTTCCTATTCGTAGCTATGAGGGTTATTCCGAGAATCGAAGTGACTTTTGTCACTTGGTGAAATGAGAAAAACACATTAGGCCCTAACTAACAAACGTAAACAATGGCTTTTTCAGTGAATTTCTCGTCATTGAAAACTCGCCTAATCAATTCACCATCCACCACGGTCATTTCGAAGAGGAAGAGCTCACCTATCCGATAGAATTGGAGGCATAAACGGGAAGCCTTGTGTCACGATAAATTGACGAAAAAAGCCATTGTTTACGTTTGTTAGTTAGGCCCTAATGAAAAATCTTTGTCGATTTATACAGGAGAGCCACGTCACTGCAAACATACTTCGACTCTCGGAATAACCATAGACTAACTCTAAGACCAGTAGGTCCCGAAAAATAGATTTTTCGGGCGGGGGCGTATAATACTGACAAGCCGAGGCGAAAATAGTTTCTTGGCGGCGCGGCCCGCGGCCCACCCCCCCAACCCCAAGGTGTACTTCGGACCAAGTGGTTCTACAACAGTGAACCAATTTCAAATCGCTAGTTGCATATTGATTGTTGGAATAACCCTCTATATGTTTTACACGGCCACTGGATAGTTCCGCCTTCGCAAAACTCAAGCAACCCATGTTGTCCTCAAACAGAATCGTTGGTTCCTCTTGTAGCTCATTAACACCGCCTCCTGGCAGGCCAAGGTTAGGGCGTTGTATCCGGTTTCCAGGGATGAAAGAGCTACCGAATGCTGTCGTCTGTTTGTCCAGCTAACCGGGCGTGGAAGAAGATAAAACTGGTAGTGAATCGCTGGTCATTGAATGCGTCCCAACAGTCCGACGCTCAGCGACAATCGGGCAGGCTCCAATCAAGCTTCTGTACAGCGTCATGTCTTCGAATGGCTGGCTATCCTCGTTCTCGGTAACGTATCCGATGTCCATCAGTTTCTTCACAGCATGAAAATTCTCCATCTTGAAAAGCCGAAGTACACACTCGATAAACGGGGTCAACTGAAGAGAGTAGCAGCCGTTTGCCCTTTCGATAGCATATCCGAGAAAATGAAGAAGCAGACCGAGGAATGTGACCTCGAACTTGTCACGGATACACTTGAACTCTTCGTTGTCGCTTCCGATAATTAGATCATCTACGTATACAATCTGGTACACGTTCTTCAGTGTTTTCCCATTTCTTATATCACTGAATGGCTCACATTCTTTTCGTTTCTGTGTGATAATAGATAAATCATTTGCTTCTTTATCGCTTGTCTATTTCCATATGTAACGAATTATCACACAAAAGGGGCCAAGAAGGATTTGTTTCAGTGATACACACCTGCGCAAAGCTAAACTTGTTGCTGAACGGTTTAGGTTTGAACCATTTGTATTCTTCTCTACACCGTTTTCGTTATGTTTCGAATCAGCTTCTATTCTGATGCTGTTGTGTCGAATTGATTAACCAAATTTAGATATTAGAGATGCTGCTCCATACAACAAGATTTTTCTGATTCTTGAGAAACGAAACTATTTTGTCACTCGGAAGGTTTTTGCGCACCTTCCAGAATTTGAATTAATGATTTTATATAACTATTGGGAAATCTGCTTCACTGTCACGAACGGGGTTGTCATATGTGGATCTATGAAGTTAATTCGCTAGAGTAGGGGGTTCTATAAGAAATCAACGGTTTGCGTCACTATAGAAAAGTTAACTGTCACCCCAACTATAGGAACATGGATTTGGTTGATACTTTCAAATTTAACTTACACAATCTGAAATAGGTACGATCGAAATTAGCTTGCCGTTTACTAGCGGATCAGAGGTATCAGAAGAAGCGTAAATAACCCCATTACGCAATGACAGTCCCTGACATGAAAGATATCACAATGGTGTTTCTTCGAAATTAAAAACAAAGGGATTTATAACATTTTCGCGGTTTCCTAGACGTTTAACGTTAATAACATAAATACATCTTTAAACCAATCACAATCTCAAAACGCCTTTCCCCGAACAATCTGCCTAACCCATAGCCATGAGGTAAATCCAGACAAGCTGAACCAGGTGAAAATGTATGACAGATGTTCGTTTCGTAACGTAACGCGTGTCTGCCCGCCCACCGGTCCATGGGGCACTGTCGACGCTGCAGTTGCATCAAGAAAATAGGGTTCCGTGTCGCAAATTTGCGACATTTTGGGTACATCGCGGTACATGAAAATAGCTCCCCGTTGATTGGGGGTAAATTGAGGACGGTTTTCTGGCAACCGTACCACACCTTGCAATTCAACAATTCCTTTGATCTGGCCTTCCGGGCGAGTAGCTGGGTCAAGAAGCCGCTTCGGAACCCAACCACGGTTAATCAGAATTTTATCGCTTTAACAAAATCAAGATATTATGTTTACGCACATGAATTGGCAGAACAGCTAATACATACTCTCTTCCTTCCAATTTAAAAGGCGTGATAACTAGGTAACCAATCGAACTTTCCTTTTGTGAGAACAGTCCACCAGTGGTCTTGGAATCTCCATCTTGTATAAGAGCCCGAGGTCCTAGGTGCAGTTCTTGATCATGCATAAATTCTCCCCGGACGACTACTTTTTGATATTCCATTTGATTGAGTTCACCCAAACTGTTCAAATATAAAAATTAGCATCAATTATCAGTCAAACTTAACAGGAATAATATAAATAGATTACTCGTCAGGAACTGGCACCGGTTCCATGCGCATCCGTGTTTCGAGCGTCCGGATAAGATCCTCTTTCCATTGCTTCCGATACACTTGCCAACAACCCAATCCGAAAGTGGTGGCTGGTATTGCCTATTAATTTGAACCATTACACATATAAAATTTGTTAGATTATCATCTATTCCATTCCAACCTTACCAACAAAAACCATCCAAACGGGGTAATAGGTTGGTTCCCACCGCTAACCGGCCTCACGGGTGGTGGAACACGAATTCTTTTCTGGTGCGCTTGCCTACAAGGATGAACACGGTTCGGCCATCGAGACGATCGTAAGGTAGTGAGTACTTCACTATGAATGAACCGAAACATAGTATTTTTTTTACTAGTGTCGTCGGTAAGTTTTACAACACTTAAGATTGACTTTCAAAATGATCACATAACATCGTCCACCACATACCGGTCGAAGATTGATACTGCTAATGTTTTGGATGATTTGACGTTTCTACACCTATTCGTTCAATTTTCGTCGGTCGGTGTGCTCTTGCATGAAGGGAAGAGCTTTGAGCCGCTAGCAACAGTAATAGAATAGTGGTCGTTTTTTTTGGGTATTTAATTAAAACGATAAGGCGCTACCAACAATCAATATGCAACTAGCGATTTAAAATTGGTTCACTGTTGTAGAACCCCTTGGTCCGAAGTGCACCTTGAAGCCAGCACCTAATTATAAATATTTGCGCCTTTGTTTTGATTTGCTGTGTTATTTTGACAGAATATTTGAGAGTGTGTTCGTGAGAGTTCATTATTCTGTCAAAATAACACAGCAATCAAAACAAAGGCGCAAATATGTATAGTTAGGTACTGGCTTCAGGTGTACTTCGGACCAAGGGGTTCTACAACAGTAAACCAATTTCAAATCGCTAGTTGCATATTGATTGTTGCTAGTATCTTGGTTGTTGTTTTGATTCTTTTTTTTTTTTGAGAATTTGGGAGGGGGTGGGTTGGAGTAGTTGTTAGGGGCGAATCATTGAGCTTGGGACCGAGCTTGGGACCGATGTGCTAGTACTGACTGAGCCAAGAAAAATATCGTATTTGTTCGGGACCTACTGGTCTTAGAGTTAGTCTATGATACTAGTACCGGAAGGTACCGAAAAGCGCAAGAATTATTGCAAGGTGCAGACTGCAAGGTATACTGCGGTCCTAGGGGTTTTACAACAGTGAACCAATTTCAAATCGCTAGTTGCACATTGATTGTTGGCGCTACTGTGCAAGACGTAATTAGATTTGTAATTTTACACAACAAATTTTAATTGTTTTGTTCGAGCTTGAATGTCTGTCTGCCATAAAACCAACTTCTAAAACAAAACCATTTCAATTTTACATGGATGTTAGCCAGAGTGAAATTGATGAAGGCTGTAAATAGTCATTTCGTTTCATTTGGATTAATATATCGATAACTTGAATTTTCGAATATGGTGCTTGGCAACTTGTTCGAACAGAGAATTGCCCTAAAGGCCCAAACGTAATATGGGCGAAAACGGCAAGTTTGACAGTTGTCGCAAATGACGTAAATTTGTCCAATTGGATTCAACTTGGATCTAATCAGTTTTCTATCCGACAAGCAGGTTTAGTCTGATTGGGCTCTTCCGTTGTCGTTCGGCTTCCGTTATCCTTGCGTTCGAGCCTTAACTGTAATATCGAAAGCATTATAATCACTGTCATATTTCATCACAAACAAGTCGACAAAGATTTTTCATTAGGGCCTAACTGCCCTAATAAATTTCGTATGGTTATTTTTCATAACGATCTATTTGGGGTATCATCCAAACCATTAAAGAAATGGTTGGAGGATTTTTGATATCGTTCGTTTAGGGTAATTTTTTATTAGGGTGACAAACGTAAGCGATGGCTTTTTCCGCGAATTTCTCGTCATTGAAAACTCGCCTACCACGGTCATTTCGAAGCGGAAAAGTTCACCTATCGGATAGAGTTGGAGGAGTAGCCTTTGTGCAATGGGAGAAGTCTTTGTTTACGTTTGTCAGTTGGGCCCTAATGAAAAATCTCTGTCGAAGTGATTATTGAGTAGCATCGGAACAAGTGCAGATTCGCCAACAAAAAATTACCGGGAAAAAAATTGTCTAATTTTACCGAAATCCGTTAAATCGGATTATCGAACATTCAGCTGTTGAAAGTTCGGTAAAAAATTATCGAATACTGCAAAATTTTCTAAGTGTGTAGGGTCTTGTGGAGTCCATAGTAAGCACGACTTCCGGCAATAATGCGTTTTCGAGTGTCTTTGCTGCAGTTGTTATCCGACATAACCTATGGTTCGAGGTACACAAATTCATCGACCACATCAATGAGTTCCATTCGTTCGATTATCACAGTTCGGGGTATCCTAGCTCTATCACGCTCTTTTTCTCCTGCCATCATCGACGTATTCACCTTTAATCTCTATCCGTTGGCATTCAGTGAGAAACTTGGGAGACGTTATGGAGTAGTTTGTGACTTAAGCCAATTTTGTTAAATAATATATAGCAGCAATTCGCTGCAATTCATATTATGTTGCGTATAATTCATATTGAGGAGTACCCAAGCTATAATTCCGTGAAAAAACTTCATTTTTATTTATATTGTTACTTACGACCGTTTGAAAATTTGCTCTAGAATTGATCTGCAGATGGAACAAAATGTTACTTCACTTACACGGTAGGAATCGAAAACCCATTAATGGGTAAAATTTCACCCACTTTTTAACCTGTATGCAGCTGTCAAAAAATGGGTAAATAGAAAAACACGAAAATGGGTTAAATATTACCCAGTTGGATAATTTGTAATTTGAAAAATATGGGTATTTTTTACCCATAAATGGGTTTTGAAAATATTTCAACTTTTCTTTTGTTTGCACCTGCCATCCACCAACCATCTTACCTCTCATCAGTTTCCCCCTTAAGGGATTGACTACGGATTGACCTCTGCCCCGATTTTCAGAAGTTCAGAGGTTTCAGAATGCCTCGCACGAGTGGCTGCAGGATAAGTAGGACTAGGTGTTATACCTAAGTACGGTATAAGAATAATTCTTTACATTGCAGGTGAAATGTATCCAGTGTCCGGCTACAATGCCTTCAAGCATACAAGGTAACGTTGTTGAGCTAAAAGTTCATGTTAAACATGACCATGACTTGAAAACTAGCCGTAAGAATCCGATCCAATTTTATTTATGATGAGAAATAAAGCTTAAGTTTCATAAAATTATTGCTTGCGTTTTTTCCTTAGGAATCAAAAACCCATTAATGGGTAAAATTTTACCCATATAACAAAAAAGAGAGTATCCATAAACTCGATTTACCCATTATTGAGTAAATAGCGCAAATGTCAGATAATGAGTATTTTTTACACATTTTCCATAAAATTTCATTTTTAAAGAAGGCTAAAAAAATACCCATTTTTTTAATGTATGTCATATACCCATAAATGGGTAAATTGAGTTTACGCAATTAATGGGTTAACTCCCTTTTTGGGGAAATGGGTGAAAATTCATTAATGGGTTTTTTAATTCTTACCGTGTACGCTAGTGCGGGTGGAAACCAGACGGGCTATACACAAAACACAGAGACCTTTGGGGGAAACCCCCAATTTTTATTTATTTTGGTTTAACGTCTAAAACTGAATTTGCATAGTTCAGATAATTTAGCAGCGATAAATATAAAACACGTCAGTCGGTTGGTTGATGCGGTCTATAATGACCTTCTACAGTAGTTGTGCATATACG
The DNA here is from genome assembly GCA_024533555.2 of Aedes koreicus. NCBI lineage: Eukaryota > Metazoa > Arthropoda > Insecta > Diptera > Culicidae > Aedes > Aedes koreicus. The sequence goes on from JAHHFK020001559.1 coordinate 200,467, forward strand.
ATTGTCTTGGAAGACGGTGTAAAAATGAACCAGGCTAGTAAAAATAGCTTTTTAAATAGTTCATTATACGTCTTTATTCAATGAAAAATTGAATTGGAATGAATGTAAAAAAAAAATATTTTACATGGAACTAATTGCTTCGATCAGGTTGACTCATGTTGTTTATTTGGTTCTACCAAATGCTTCTCCTCAGCATGAGTCGTCCTCACATCTTTTGTAGTAGTTCTAGCCCGATCCTCGGAAGGCGTTTGGTGAACAAATCAGATAGCATTGTTTCTGAGGGACATTTGCTACTTATTGCTTCATTGTTCACTTTCTGGACATGTCAACGATTCTTGAACATTTCGTGGCTCCTGTTGAACTTTACTTTCGCCACTGTACACAGACTTGTTAGGAAACTTACCTTTTGTAGACCTAGATGACCTTCGTAACTGTTCGAGTTCATTCTCTATGTCAAATCCAACAAACGTATCTTCACTAGATGTGCTGGCCTTTGCGTTTTTCGAAATACACTGTTCATCGCCAGAGTCAACTTCTGCACCATCATCATTAGGCTCATGCTCCACATTAAGGGTAACTTTACGGTTAACTTCCAAAGGCACGACGACATCTTTGTTCGGCGAAGCGAAGTGAACATTGCAGGAACTTGATGTCACGACTTATGGTTAGCTTTCCAGTCTGAATATCCAACAAACGATAGCCTTTGCCTCTTTGCTATTCCCAACGAACTTCAACTTTACTGCTTTCTCTTCTAACTTTCCGCGCTTTTCATCAGAGATATGGCAGTATGCATCTATTCCAAACAGACGTACGTGCTTGAGACTTGGCTTCATACCAAGCCAGCTTTCATATGGGGTTCCTTCGATTGATCTGGACGGTAGACGAATAAGTAGATAGTTTACCGCAACCACTCCTTCTCTCTAAAAACAGTTATGCAGACCAGCATCGATTAACATGCACCTGGCCATTTCGACTAAGCTTCTGTTCTTGCGTTCAGCTGTTTTCATTTTGTTGAGGTGTGTAAGGAGCGGTGTACTGATACTTGATGCTGTTCATACTTGAGATATTTGGTCACACTTTAGCCAGTGTGATTTCTCCTCGGTCCGAGTGAATGATTTTCGGTTTTCTGCCAAACTGAGTCTTCGTCATTCAACAAATTCCTTCATCCTTGGCAGTACTGCGAGAACGTAAACTTGCTGTAGTCATCTTTTAGCGTCAAGAAATATCTCCTTCCTCCCGGGGTACCAGTTCGGCCACAAACGTCACTGTGCACCAGCTCCAATATCTTTGACGAGTTGTTTTCGGATGCCTTCAGTGCATTTTTCCTTTGATGCTTACTTTACACTCCCTGCTACAATCGCCTTCTTGTATTTCACTCCGACTACCATATCAGACAACTTCACAATCGCGATGGTGAAAACGGCGATGGCATTCATGAATGCACAGCTCTTCAGAAAGTTCGAGAGCCTTGCTACAGGTCCTTTCAAGCCATTTTTACTAATTTCTGCACCCTTGTGATTGAAACTCACTGTGTAACCTGTCTATGCAGAACGTTTCACAGATAGGAGGATTGATATCATTCTAGGAACAAACAATACATCATTACAGTTTACTTAATACCAACATTGTCCAACAAGTCGAACTTACCAGATCCGTGGCCGCAGGATTAAAAAACTTCGGAAGTTTGCAATGTGGCACATAGCGCCGGAATCCAGGATCCAACATTCGTCTTGGCCTAGGGATTCTCCAACAAAAAATACCAAATATTCACCCCGTTGCCCTGGTGCACATTGTTAGCTTCCTCCTTAGTTACCTTTGGTTTTTGCTACTGATTTTGCATCCAGGATTTGTACTTATCACAATCTGCTTTTAGATGACCAAATCTCTTGCAGAAGAAACGAGAGCTTGGGACCAGTCATCTGCACCTCCGCGGTTTCTTCGCCATTGTCACTCGTCGATAAAATTCCCATTCACCGGGTCGAAAGTAAAATCCGCTTCGGATGTTGCCTCGAATGCTGTCACTTAGGTGTCGTATTCCTCGAAAAAATCTTCTTTTTACGATTGCCACAAGCCAGGATTCATCCATCACCGACGTCCGGTTGAAGTTCGTTCAATGTGTCAACAACAAAATCCACTAATCGTCCAATATGGGCCTCCATGTCGCCATTATTCTCCAGCCGTTTCGCACAGATTCTACGCATGACGGGGAAAGTACTGAGAGTCCGCTTCACATGGAAATTTTCCAAATTCTTACAGGCTTCAGCAGCGGTCTTGGCTTTCCTAATGTGGACAATAAGCTTTGTCTTCCACGGCTAAACCGATAATCGCCATAGCTTATTCCTTCTTCTCGTCCCAATCTTCAGGAGCAGGATCTTTGCTTTGTTGGCGACCTTCCAGCAACCATCGTTGGTCAGAATTAATCGAATATTGGTTGTTCCAGTTATCGAAATACGAGCCGTTCAACTTCGGGAAATAAACCATTCGATCGCTCATCTTGATTCAAAGTTTCTTCTTGAATAGATATTCATCGGTATTGCGCTATCTCTGAGTTCATCGTCTGGGCAAATATTTGC